>OZ026512.1:5859489-6021989 GCA_964019985.1 Aurelia sp. 4 Dawson et al 2005 | reverse complement strand
TGGCGCTCAAATTCATTCTTTCCTCGACGCTCAGCGATAATGGAGGGTGTCTCTCCAAGCTGCGTACACACTTATCAAGCCAAGTAAGTGTATGAAATCAAGAAGTTTCTTAGAGAGAGCAGCGACTCAAGCATTAAAGATTCGCTACAGAAAGTCTAAGATCAGGTTTTTTGAGTCTTGTATTTTGCATTCTGAGGCCTATCTCCACCTTTTAGGCCACAGCGCCAACGGCTACTGGAAAATGGCGGGCGAAGTGTTCGGTTGGCCTACGAGAAGAACTTTCCGTTCTACCTTGCTTTCAAAATAATTTAGAAATTTATAATTGCTTGAGGGTGTGAACTATGGATGAGATGCGATGATCTAAGCTTTCCTTCCTGAAAATAAAAAACAGAATTGCCTTTATTAGGCCCGGCGGCAGGAAGATCATGTATTCTCGAATAATAGGGTTGTGAGAGACGACCTGGTCACTCGAACAAGAAGCAAATTGATGAACTGCTTGTTCAAAAATCAGGACGAGAAACTGTCCCACACAGGGCACTCCTTCCATAGACTAGGAACAACCAAGAGGCATGTGCCTCCCCCCAAGATTTTGCAATAAACAAAGAAGTATATACCCTTTTCAATTTAAAAAATGCCCCCTGTTTTAGGGAAAAGGTGCCCTTGATGTGTCGTGCCCCCAAAGTTTGAGATGCTTCCTATGTCCCTGAATCCATTGTTAAAATTGACATTTTTATGTTGGTCTTTCAAAGTTTTGCATTTTGTTTGTCGGCAATCAAGATTTTGTCTCAAAAGTGAGATTCTGGAACTATCTCTTTCATCATAGAATTCCAGCTTGATGATGACATCGACAGTCTGGTCAAGACACTCAAGACTGCAAGAGGAGGAAGGAGAAAAGCTGGTGAGATTATTATTTCAAACATAGCAAGTGATTTCAAACTCTAAATCTTTCTTGATGGTTGATACAAAGAGTGAAATGCTAAACCAGCATATTATCAATTTCTATACCTAGTTTTGAATATATGTGAGGCAGTTCTGCGTCTCGAATGCATGAACTTGTCCAAGTGGTCAGCATTCAAATCAATTTGTTTTCAACCATGCAAGCAGCATCTTCATTCCCTACTTTATTTTCTGCCATTCTTGAGTTAGTTACAAATAAACTGTTCTTTTTCATTCCTCCAAGCTCCTGTCAAGTTGTATATAATTGCAAAGCAAGGATAAAACTGGTTAGTTCACAAATTTTCCCTTTACTTGTCTTCAAACATTTGGGTTTTGAAACATTGAAGTATACCTAATCATGGGCATTTTTTTATTGATCTGAACCATCTTGCAAGCAGGCCATGTGAGTGAGGAAAGAGAATACAGACGCTTAACAAGAAACTCCAATTGGCTGACTGAGCACTTTGAAAGGAAGTTGATTTCAGAACACCAGAAAGTTATCGTTGGCATATGACAGCCCGGTGCTCACTTACCAAGCCCCTAGACCTTTCCCGATGTGTTTGAAGGCACAAGCTCAAGCACCTCTTCTTGCAAGGCCTCTTGAAAGCAAGCAGGGCACAGAAATGAAAGAAACACTTTGAAAAATTTCACTGGAATTGTTATAACTGAGAGCCTATGACTTTTGACTGGACAGGATTATGATCAGCCTGATATGATTCATTGATAGTGAAATGAACTATATATGCTCATTTTATGTGAAGGTGACACCAAAGCCAAAGTTATGCAAAACTGCAAAAACTGCAAAAACATGAACTTGTTTGGTGATTTGGGGCTACAAATTGTAAGTGCTCACAGACTGGCAAAAATGAAGAAACTTCAGCATGTTTGTCTTTATTCCCATTTGGTTCCTGTCTGGTATTACTCAAAAAGTAGTTGTCTAATCATTGGAAAAGCTTCAGACACACCTTGTTTTGAAACATTCATGAGGTCACAGGTCTGATGTTTGTCAGAAGCTTACAGTACTGAACCAAATTATTTGTTGTTTTTGAAAATAATATGTGCAGATCATTAATTTGGAATAAAATTTTTGGAAGTAATTCATTATTCATTTGATTGTGACAAAGATCAACCTTTGAAACCACCAGGCTGGAATATACAACTCAGCTTGCCTTTCCCACATCATTACTTGGAATGATTGTAAGTTTTAAAGTCAAAAGCTGCCATATGTATTTTAAATTTTTGTTGCATCATTCAGAAAATGTGGGTTTTTCTCTTCTTCTCTTTCATAATAGCATTCCAGATTGATTGCTGAAATCGGGAAGAGTCAAGTGGAGGGAGAAAGAAACACTGGTGAGATCATATTTAAAATTGTAGCATTTTGCTCATTGTTGAGACTAAGCGAGGATTTATTTTCAACCATGCAAGTAGCACCTTCATTCCTCGTTTTTTGGCATAGGTGTAATACTAATAGTCATATAGAAATGAACTGTTCTTTGCAAACCGTATATACCAGATTTTATTATGAAATCTCACCCGATAATCTAGTTAGATAATCCGGTATCTTTTTCCTGGATAGCAGATTTTTCTATGTCAAAATTGCTTGCTAAGAAAGTGGAAGAAAGAAAATTGCTCTTTTCATCAGAAACAAAATGCGCTCTGTCCATGCCTGCCATCAATGGGGTATCGCTTCTTTTTTACTGTCAATCAAAGGTGAGGCAATTCGTAAAATTTGGAAAGAAAATTTGAAAGTTGACCTTGACTGGAACAACAATAGGGGAGTTTGCAGCCTAAACTTTGTTGATGGTTTTCCATCAAGAGAGTACCCCCAAATGATGAAGTTAAAAAGATTAATGAATTCAAGGAAAGAATCAAGTCCTTAGAACATCTATTGGCAATAAAGGAAGAAGAAAAAATAAATGACCAGATCAAGCAGGAAATGTCTTGTGCAGAATTGATAAAAGATCCTAAGATGTTCAAGTTTTACAAAAGTCTTACTCCTGCTGAAGTTTTCCAAGCTTTATTTGAGAATATTTTGCTATACACAGAGAACTTGCACTACTGGCAGGGCCCAAAGAGAGGATTTGCTCTAGTCCAAAAGAGGGGATTATTGGGTAAGTCTGGAAGTGACAAATATTTGAACAAACAGGATCAGTTTCTTCTTTGGCTTGTTAAATACAGACTGAACTTAAAGACAGTTGATCTTGCCTACACATGACTTTAAAGTTCTGTCAAACATAATTTCCAACTCGATTCTGATTTGAACAGTTGTAGCTAGAAGCTAGGACAATATTTTACGAAGAATGAAATGCTCGATTTCCTATAAATTTGCTTCGTGTGGATGCATAGCTTTTTGCTGCAAGTCGATATTGATACAGGCTCACAGAGTTCATGAAAATGCACAAAATAATTTTTTCATCGCTTCTGATTTGTTAGGATTTTCAGAGCCCGTAAAAAGTGTTTTGATTTAGGAGTGCAAGAAATCATAAATATACTTAGAAACTACCGGAAGAAAGAAGGTTTGTTCAGGTTGGTAGATCGTTAATTATATGCATCTATTCCCGATTCTCGACTTGTTGGAAGTGAATCATGTCTTGTTTTGGCTGCTACAGTGAAACAAAGAAGAGGTTCAACAGGCAATCAGAATAAGAAATCGTCTTCGAAACAGATCGAAACAATAAGAAATAGCGAGGAAAAAGTGCTTCAAAATGAGTTCAAGAATCAATCTTCCTCTCCCGAAGGGCATGAACCTCAAGGAAACGTTAGCCCTAAATATCATACCAAATATATTTGCTTAGCATGAATGCCAGGTGAAGATGTAATGATCAAAATATCTCATAAAATATCTTAGATGGGCGCTTGCAGGTTTCATCGTTTAGTTTTGGGACAGCAAAAGGCCTACGCCTGACCTGGATTTTCAAGCTGAAATAAATTTCTGGTAAGATAATACTTCAAAATTTGTGGTTGCTAGAAATATCAATAAAACTGTAGAAAATACATCAGGCGATAATCATTGAATGAAAAAATAAGCAGTAAAAGGGTTTCTTTTGCTTTGTAAGAAAATTGAACCCGGTTTCTACAAAGATACTTTTAGTGGAAACTTTCATTTGGAAGGACAACATGTGATCTGAGCTGTCTGACCTCCCTCCATTCATATGCGCTTAGGCAACAGTCTGCCAATTTGTTTCCGACTTCAGACACAAATGAAGTGCTTTCATTTTGAATTTCAGTTGATTTCATCCATTGATCGCAGAATTACGTGCCTAAATGTGGCGTTTGGTCGCAAGGGCCTAGGCATGATTCTGTGATTCTCGAAGCTTCCTTGGGTTTGCCTCTCGTCCCATAAAAAGAATTGGAGGAATCCGATTCACAAAAACATTGCTATTTCGGTATCTCTGAAGTGTAAGGAGTTTATCGATATGCACACAAGATATCTAATATCATTCTTGCTGCTTAGGGAGAGAGGTTTGTTTCGAAAATAAGGATCGCACAACCTGGCGAAATTCGAAGCTGCGTGGTGTCGAAATCTCCAAATCTCCCCCATTTTCCCAGCATGCTTTTCTTTCCGTGAAAAGGTCTATTGTTTGACAAGGTAAGTGATTCATCTTTCAATAGACCCTTTCACGGTAGATCGAACGGGGGATTCGAATGGAGTTTTCGAGATCATGCGACGTGAAGTTTTGCATCTTAGAATTTTTTGTTATCGCTACATATTGCAAGATTTCTCTGCATTAACGGATTGGAACCTGATGAAAACTTAACTAGACCTACCTGAGTGATCAAGGAACGTATCTTTTGTTTTTTTTTCTGTCGAAACTTGCTCAGAAATGACGAAGAAACTTTGCAAACACCGACGACTCTTTGCTCTTTGCACAAAACCGCCGCCCAGGCCCAGGAACCGACCAGGCTCGCGGTCACAAGCCGATGACAGAAAAGTTAGCTTGTTGTATTAATGATCGGGGAAACCCTTTCGCCTGGGACGGGGGAACCAAACAGGGGTGAATACTTAATTTGACGAAATATTTTAAGTACGTCTTATCCACTTGCTACGGTAAGCTGTCTGTACTCCGCAAAATGAAAAATTTTACATCATTTTCAGCACGGAAAATGCTTGCGCAATCATTGATCCTGCCAAAGATTGATTTTAACGATTACGTTTATTCACCTTTGACGCAGTGTCAACTGAAGAAACTTCAGCGACTGCAAAAAGCAACTGCAAGCTTTGTTATAAAACGTTACGCGCACACAGAAGATATATTGAAAATTGGATGGTTACCCATTGCTGAGAGACGCGAATTTAACATCTTGAAACTGGCCTTCAAAGCGATCAATGATAGAAACTGGCCCGAAATGAACAAACTTGACATCCAAACTTGTAGTAGAACATTACGCAGTAGTAGTGAGATCCGTATAAGACCTTCGATGATCCGAAACACTTTTCAAGATGCCGCTGCAAGTAGCTTCAATGCTCTTCCTAGTGATATCAAACAACAGTCTAATTTTAATAAATTTTGCGCGGATGTTAAAACATTCTTGATGAAGAAAGCGAAGGACTCTTAGAACTAAAATATTTTTATTTATGAACTTGACGTTGTAATATTCTCATTGTTTTATGTAATTGCTTTAACGTTGTAAAATAGACTTGTCTTAAATTCTTAGAGTTGAAGAGCCACAGTTATAGTGGATATGCTCATTTATGCCATATAATAATAATAATAATAATAATAATAATAATAATAATAATAATAATAATAATAATAATAATAATAATAATAATAATAATAATAATAATAATAATAATAATAATAATAATAATAATAATAATAATAATAATAATAATAATAATAATAATAATAATAATAATAATAAATTCGTATTTGCCCTAGTGTCCGAGCTTACAGCTCAGTTAACATAAAAATATGTCTACTAGGCATGCGTTATCCACTACATCCAGTTCATATATACTGTGTGAGACACAGGATCTAGAAGCCATCCAATGTGAACAATGTAATATAGAACTTAATGTTACTGATCATACGAAAGGACCGAGAAAAAAAAGATTCACAAGAATAACTTCCTAACCCTGTGTCTCCATATGTAGTTGGCCATAATCAGATTTGAAACCGAGCACCACTGTAATGTGTTCTTTAATAATAATAATAATAATAATAATAATAATAATAATAATAATAATAATAATAATAATAATAATAATAATAATAATAATAATAATAATAATAATAATAATAATAATAATAATGATAATAATAATAATAATAATAATAATAATAATAATTCAGAGTAAAATGATACACGAAACACATGAAAACAAAGTAAAGCTATGTCAAGGACTTCCTCTAGCAACATTTTTTATCAATCAAAAACAAAAATAATATATTTATGACTACAAAACTGCAATTACATTAACCCTATTTTGGTTGGGGGGAGCAAATTTGCCCCCCCCCTTATAGATGTTTTTGAATAACTCTGCCAGGAAGATATTTATAGCCACGAAACTTCTTAAATTTTGGCAACTACTTATTATGCAACTTCTCAAAAAGTTTCATTAAAATATATTGAAAAATGAGGGGGTGGTTGGTACATTGAAGTACATGTCAATGAATTACATCCAAGCTTAATGGCATCGTCAATCTTAAACAACAACGCAGCTACATGATTACAACATTGCCCTAGACCAGCTATGCATGTGCAACCAGCACTACAAATAGATCCAATTTCATTTTCAAGTAACACCCATGTCTTATGGTGCTTTTCATTCAATTTAAATGATGGCAGAACATTTGCCCTGATGTAGCAAAATTTGCTTCTTTCTGAAATGTCATGATAAAGGCAGGTCTTGACCCAACCGTCTTTATAATAGGAGAAAGCTTTTGTAGACTTATATGCCTTCAGAGCCTTGCCGTCAAAATTTCCAGCAGCTAAGAAATTACATCTGACGACTGCGTACTTGGCCACTTTGTCACATTATCAACCCAACCACCTAACAAACAATCTGGGTGAGGAACTTCAATGCCATCTATATTCAATAGTTTATTATCGCAAGACATTTTCCATTCATTCGTTTAGTTGTTTCAAGGGATCATGATCACTTTCCAACTGTAACTTTCACAAATTTCAACTAGACACTTTCCCATGGTAATCAAGACAAATCAGCAACGTGATAGATTTCGAAACTCTTGCAGAACGTCCCAAATGGAACAAAATAAAACTTGAATGAAGAGCAATGTACTTTTGAGAGGTATTGAATAATCAGCAACTCGATAAATTTCAAAACTCTTGCAGAACGTCCAGAATATAATGTAAACAAAGAAACTTGAATGAACAGCAAATACTTGAACTTGTGAATGATCCATAAAGCTTGACAGCAATATTTATATTTGAAGTTTGAAACAATGGACGATTACGCTAAAGATGGCGGCAAAGAACTTTTTACCAAAATGCTTTGCGTTCTAATTGCGAATCCTTAACGATTCTATAGGAATTCGATTTAAGAACGCAGTGCATCTCGGTAAAAAGTTCCTTGCCTCCATCTTTAGCGTAATCGTCTATTCTCTTTTGTTGACATTTATTTGAGATCAGATGATAGATTTTGTGATAGCATTGAACAAAATTTCGAGATGAGAGTTAACTGAAATTGTTTTGGTTACCATAAGACTTCGAGTGTTTTGTCGTAATACCCCAATTCGATTGATTTGAGTGTGCCTTTACTGCAGCAGCCTGTTCGATTTTGATGAAGCAAAAAAAGGCAGCAACAAAATAATGGGCCTAACAAAAATGCCAGAGAAAGCAGGTCGAAGGTTGGGAAATAGCGCGAATAGACGGCTTTGGAAAGCACCTAGATCGTAAAAACTTCCACATAATACAATTCATCCACGAATACGCGAAAAATTACATTGACAAGGTAAAATCTGCAGCATTTGCAGGGGTTTCGAATGATCTCTGCATGTAAATTCACCTTCCCTCGCAGCTGGGCCTAACTCCCAAAACTGCACTGATCAGGCTTTTAGCAAACTAAATGTGTTTCAAACTGCAGAAAACTAAGGTAAAACATTTGGAAAGGGGATCTTGCCACTTTTTATTGGAAACGCTGCATTAAAGGTTAGGAAAACACACGGAAAACATCAAAATCTCTGCCCCCACTGCAAAGCATCAACCCGCTCGCAGCCGATAATCAAAGCATAGAGGAAGAGATTTTGTATGAATTTGTATAAAGATAACGCTCGATCCAGACCCTTTTTGAGAATAGCTAAAGGTCTATTCATCCTCACTATCACGAAAACAATGAAGTACGCTTTCTCAAATTCTTACTTTTTCACAATTGAATCATGCATGCTTGTATCTAAAAAAAAATGGCGCTAAGCTTGCCCAAATTTGATGTGAATAGGATAAATAGAGGAAAAACAGTGAAAGGAATTATACCTTGTCAAAGCTGAACAATTTGTTGAGGTTTCCTACGAAAAAAGTACAAAAAATCATTGGAGGCTCCATGAATATTAACTCAAAGTCTACTAAGACTACCAACTCTGGGGACCAAGACCTATATTTCTTCATCCAGGTGGCCCCTGAAAGTCATGCAGATAGAGGAATCTTGAAGCCAAGGTGGAAGAAAACTATAAGCGTACATATTGTTACAAAGAGATAAGACAAGGCTTATTTAAACAAATGTACTAGCAAGGCATTTGCCCCACCAGGTCGTCTTCTTGCCCCATCATTGATGAAAATAAAACAAACGAGTAATTAAGCCGGTTTGGAAAATTTGAATTTGTATTGCTGTTTGGGAAGACTCAGAAACTAATTTGGCACAGGTCTGAGTTACGCGACACCGGATTGGGTTCCGTTCGGATAACATTTTACTTTGGATAGGGGTTTCAGTTACACGACGCTGAGGCAATCCGATGTGCTTCGGTAGACGGAAGCGGAGTGAAAGTCACTCCGCTGTGGAAGTAAAGTGAAAATCAGTCCAAAGTACTTCGCTTCGCATTCCATCTCGTGTAATCACTGAATCCGGAGCGATTTTCACTCCGATAAATCCTTCCTGGTCACTTTGCTTCGCATTGACGCTTGCTGTGCAAAATATGCGCCCGTTTTGAAGAAGAAATGCACCCACCATAAGCAGGCCTACACATGGCTGACATCAAACTGAATATCAAAATGTTATAGGAACGCATGCGGATATTACTACGTTATTGCAGAAGAAAAGCATGTAATTTGTGTTCATTACTCACAACCTACTAGAACAGCAAGTTCTTGTTTGAAAATTTTTCCATCCCAATTCTGGGGTAAGGTATCACTGTTTGCATTGTGTCCCAATCTTCACTAATTCCATCATTTTACAAGTCCATTAAGGATTCTTTATTGCGCAGCACGTTCCCGATAATGTTATCTTTTGTATTTCGAATATATTGATCTTTCCTGGCATCTTTCCAATGTATTTCGCAAACATTTTGTCAATTATTTTCATTATTACCATTATCATTATTAATGTTATTGCTAGTATTGTGATTAAAGTGAAACGCTTTAACTATTAATGATAATGATAATAATAATAACAAACAACAACTACAACAAAGAACAACTAGTTTATGATCCTTTCCCTACAATTCACATACATCATACAGGTGATAATCACTTTGTTACATCAACCTCTGTGGGTGGCGCAGTTAGAGTTTTCGATAGTTTAAACATGGCACCAACAAAGAAACTCATCTCTGAGATCAAGGTTATCTATTTACCGGATCAAGAAGTTTCACCAACTATCATCCATAAGAAAGTGGTCTCCACACAAGAAGGTCAAAATGATTGTGGACTATTTGCCCTGGCTTATGCTTCCGAGATAGCAAGAAACGAAGACCCTTCAAGTAAAGTATTTGATCAATCTAAAATGAGGCAGCATTTCTTTGACTGTTTGGAATCTGGTTTCATCAATCCTTTCCCAATCAAAAGGATAAACACAGCAACTTTGAGAGAAGAAGAGATTACGAAAAAGACACATCCTAATAACAAATGGACATTTCCAAAGAAAACTTTTAGTGGGTTAAAAGGCAAACACTTGAGAAAGGATATTCCCTTATCAAACCGCTTCTGTATTCTCGACAAACAAAATAGGGTTAAAAAATCAGATAAGACCAGAAATGAATCTAAAAACATCAATGGCTGTTGCAGCAAAAGTCCTTTCAAAAATCGTCAGAGCCAATCAGCAATTTACAACTTATCGAAGCATGTCCTCTCAGAGGACGAAAAGTCAGTCTTAGAATTAGGCTTGTCATTTACTCCAAGTCAAAAGAACTTTAGCAAGGAAAAATTTGTAAACGACATGCACAATTTCATCCGAAGACTTAAACTCAAAGAATTCTTCCATGAAATGAATAATGAAGAGAGCCAAAAAGATACCACCAAAGGCACTGAAAAGAGCACAGGACCAGACCGTTCAAGACTTAACTGGACAATTAATAACCCAAACTGGTATCCAGCAAAAGTAAGGGAAGAAAGATCAGAAAGCCTGACAAATTTTATTGATAATCTCTTAAAGGATATAAAAGATCACTTGGAGCAGAACCAAAACAGAAACTGGAACAACCTAACAGATGGCCAGAGAAAAGCGTTAAATGCACTTTCATCTGACGATTCCCTAACAATAAAGCCAGCTGATAAAGGCAACGGAATTGTCATCATGGACAAAAATGTCTATCATGAAGCATGTCTAGAAATATTAAGTAACAGTAGCTACTATGAAGAAGTTCCAGAAGATCCCAACCCTAAGTACCGTAAAGAATTAGATAAAATAATTAGTGAGATGAACGATCTTGATTACATTGGAAAAACGGAAGAGACAAGACTTAGAGAAGGATCAAGAACACCCTGTTTTTATGGCTTACCAAAAATCCACAAGAGTTACAGCAAAATTCCACCTTTACGACCGATTTGTAGTGGTTTTAAGTCATGCACAGCTAGATTATCGGAATGGGTGGACAGTTTCTTAAAGCCAGCTGCTATGAAGACGGAATCATATATTAGAGACACAACAGACTTTGTTTTGCATATTGAAAGTTTGAACGATAAAGAAATCAATCTCACTGACGTGTTTCTCGTAACGATGGACGTTGGTTCCCTTTATCCCAACATATCACACCAAGAAGGAATATCTGCTTGTGAAAAGGCTCTTGAACAGCGGGAAGTCAAATCAATCCCCTCTTCCTACATAACAAAGCTGATCAGTTTCATTTTGACAAGCAATACGATGCGCTTTTTGGACAAGTATTACCATCAAATAAAAGGAACTGCGATGGGAACGCCGATGGCAGTGAATTATGCTAATTTATTCATGTCAGCATTTGAAGACCAAATGATTGATGCCTACAGAAAAGAACATGGCTGTGTGCCACTTTCATGGGTCCGATATATAGACGACATATTCTTTCTCTGGAATGATGACATTGAGAGCTTAAATAAATTCCTCGCCTTTTGTAACTCTTATTCAGAAAATAACGGCTATCAATCAAACATTAAATTCACCGCGGAGTATTCGAAAACTGAGGTAGCATTCCTGGACACCAAGATAAAAATTGTCGATGGAAAAATTATGACAGAACTGTACTGCAAACCAACTTCAACTCACTCTTACCTTCACAGGCAGTCTGACCATCCCTTCCACACTATACGCTCAAATCCCCTGTCTCAATTTATTCGCATTAGAAGGATTTGCCATCTTTTACAGGACTATCGAAAACACGCTAGGAAATTCATAACTTTTTACGTCAATCGTGGATATTCTTTATCAAGGTTAAACAAGCTCGCGAAAGAAGTCGAAGAAAAGGACAGAGCATCACTCCTGAGTGGACAAGAACAAAAGAATAACCCAAACAAAGATCGAATGCCATTAGTAATTAACTGGCACAGAAAATTTAAAGGACTAGCAAAGATTCTCCACAAAAATTACCAATTGATGATTCGTGGTGACCCGGATATGAAGAATATCTTTCCAAATGCCCCCATGATTGCTTATCGTCGTAACCCAAATATCCGCTCGAAATTAGTAAGATCAGAAACAAGGGAGCCAAAGCAATTTGCAAAGAGCATAAGATGCACCCAAAAAATACGAAAAAACGAGGACGTCCTTGCAAATTATGTCCACATATGGGGCAAACGAATATAATAAGCAATACAATTACAGGGAAAGTTTCAAAAATTTCTGGAGGTACCTGTCAAAGCAAAAACGTAATCTACGCAGCAGAGTGCAATAAACATAACATTCTTTACGTTGGTTATACCTCGACGTCAGTCAGCCAAAGATTTAACAAGCATAGGAGTGATTCGAAGAATGATCCCTCTGCAACGGAACTCGGAAGACACTTTTTCAACAGTCAAGACTGTAATTTCGATCGGAATTTGAAAGTGCACATTTTGCAGCAAGTGGAAGGAAATGAAACCGACTTAGGTAACTTTGAGGACAAATGGATCACTAGACTGGACACAAAAGAACCTCATGGAATGAACAGCACCATGGGTGAACTAGCAAAAACGCATTATAAACTATTCCCAAGTTTTTGAATATGTAATAGCATTTCCTTGTATTTATTTCTTATTTCTGGCTTTATGTTCTTATGTGCTTATCCAATTCGTTATCAGCAATCGACGCCAGATTATTAGAATCAAGAATTCCACGGAAATCTTTAGAACTCTTAAATCGAATTTATAATTCTTCCCTTTATCGTTATAGTACACTCTTGTAATTTACTCACATTGTGACTGAAGAAGATCTACATAAAATCGAAATATTTCACTGAAAAGTTCTTGTTTTTCTTGAATCTATTACACTTAGACAATCAAGACGAAAGAATCTTTACTTACAATTAATAATAATAATAATAATAATAATAATAATAATAATAATAATAATAATAATAATAATAATAATAATAATAATAATAATAATAATAATAATAATAATAATAATGATAATAATAATAATAGTAATAATAGTAATAATAATAATAATAATAAAAATAAAAATAATGTATGTAAAAATGTCCTGGGTATGACGTAAAACTGCATCTGGTTGTGGAGTTTCGACCTGGAAGAATGAGGTTACCCTTTGCCACAACTACCTCCAGGTCACCCTTGAGCAAGGTGTAGCACCTGTTAGCTCTCCCCGAGACCGTGAAGTACCGGGTTGGCGTCCGGCGGGGGCTAGTCTGTCTCATGGGAAGGGGGGACTCTTTAACCTTGGTTGGCGACCCCCCTAGAGATGGTGTTCTCGATAAACACACCGGTGGTTGTGTAACCTTAAACCCACTAACCTCATCAAGAGTGTATAATGTCTAATGATAATTTGTCAGACAACGGCGTGAATGAGGCTGGAACTATAAGTGAAGGTCTCTCGCCCGGCAGGTGCCCCATGGTGACGCAGCGTGGGCCCGGTCGTCATCATACTACTGCAAGAATGAAATGGACAAAGGAGGTCAACAAGCTTGTCATAAAATGTTTCTATAAGAGTGACCCAAGTCAGAGGGGATATCGTAAAAGAATGATTAAAATCTGGAAAGAGATTGGTGTATTTGATACCACAGAGCAAAGACTGGCAGATCAAAGCAGAGCAATAAGAACTAATTAATGGGTGGCTATCAGAAATTGAGATCGAAGAAATACAGCGAGGGATTGAAAGAGAACAACAACAACGTATTGATTAAGCTATGAGCACAGAGGAAGGAACCGGTATGGAAAATAATTTAGAAAATGAATGTGAAAATGACAACAGAGACGAAACCAGCGAAGAGGAGACTGATGAAGAGATCAGTATGACAATGATACTTGCGAGAATGATAGAAAGTGAATCAAGTGAGGAGCGGAAAAGCCTGTTACAGGAGTTAGCTGAGGAAGTAACAAAAGAAGAAGCACCACTGAACCTTAGAAATGTAGACAGAGGAAGGTTAAAAGAGGCAGTGAGAAAGATCAATGACTTACTGACAGATATTCCAACACCCAACTTGACGGAAACCAATAAATTGTTGTTGGCAGCAGCACGTTTAGCTGGGAAGAAAGTGGGTGCAAAGAAACGGGAAACAACATCAATGGCAGAACCTTGGTGGAAACGAAGATCAAATGGACAGATTGCAAACCTAAGAAAAGATTTAAGTCGGCTAGAAAAATGGAAGAGTAATCAACTAAAGAGCATGGCAGTAAAAGAACAGCTGGAAACCAGACATAAAGTTAAAAAGAAAGGAATCGGTGTTGTGATTGAGGAATTAAAACAACGAGTTGTTGCAAAAGCTGCAAAAGTGAAAAGGTATGAGGGAAGAGTAGAACAATATAGACAAAATCGGATGTACCAGTTGAACCAAAAGAGACTGTTTGAACGACTTGAAAACAAGGAAAGGTCAAATGAAGTAGGCCCTGAGGCACAAGAAAACAGAAAGTTTTGGGGCGATATCTGGGAAAATCCAGCTTCTCACAATGAGCAAGCAAAGTGGCTGAAAGATATAGAAACGGATTTAATCAATGTGAAAAGACAGGATGAAATAGTCATCAACCTGTCAATGGTCAGAAAGCAATTAAAGAAGATGCCAAATTGGAAGTCTCCAGGACCGGACGGATTGCAAGGATACTGGGTAAAGAATTTTACATCCTGCCATGAGAGGCTAGCTTTGCAGCTACGGAATTGTATGAGCAGTGCACAAATACCAGACTGGTTGACAACAGGAATAACAACTTTGGTAATGAAAGACAAAGACAAGGGCGGTCAATTAACTAACTTCAGACCAATAACATGCCTTCCTCTGGTTTGGAAGTTGTTGACAGGAATAATCGCAGAGGAGTTATATCGTCACTTGGAAAAAGAAGGTCTGTTTCCTGATGAACAGAAAGGAGAAAGAAGAAAATCAAGGGGGTTAAAAGACCAGCTATTGATAGACAAGATGCTAATAAGGAACTGTAAACGAAGGCTAACAGGATTAGGTATGGCATGGGTCGACTATAAGAAAGCGTACGATATGGTACCCCATTCTTGGATAAGGAAGTACATGCTAATGTTTGGGGTGGCGGGAAATGCAACTAGAGTTTTAGACAAGAGTATGGATAAGTGGTGTACAGAATTAACATCATGTGGCAGACCACTGGGAATGGTAAACATAAGGAGAGGAATATTCCAGGGTGACAGTTTGTCACCACTCCTCTTTGTGATGGCTTTATTTCCCTTAACGTTAGTTTTAAGGAGGGTAAAGGCAGGATATGATCTGGCAGGGCGTAGGGGAGTTGTGAATCATCTGTTGTTTATGGATGATCTGAAACTCTAGGGAAAGAGTGAGAAACAAGTAGATACGCTTCTCAACACTGTGCGTGTTTTCAGTCAGGATATAGGGATGCAGTTTGGTATCAACAAATGTGCAGCTCTTGTCCTGAAAAGGGGGAAAGTGGTACGATGTGAAGGTATAGAGATGCCCAACAACCAAGTCATTAAAAGTTTGGGGGAGGGAGAGGGGTACAAGTATCTTGGGATGTTAGAGGCAGATGGAGTGAAGCATATGGAGATGAAGTAAAATGTTACAAAGGAGTACTATAGAAGGGTGAGAAAGATACTGAAATCGAAGTTGAATGGGGGTAACGTTATTAATGCAATAAACACACGGGCTGTTGCAATAATAAGATACGGAGCTGGTATAATCAAATGGAAAAAAAGAGGAATTGAGAAATATCTACCGAAAAGCAAGAAAGCTGATGAATATGCATCGAGCGCTCCATGCTCAAGCGGATGTGGACAGGTTGTACATCAAAAGAGCAGAGGGCGGAAGGGGTATGATAAGTGTTGAAGACTGCGTTGAAATCGAAACAAATAGTTTGGACCAATACATAATCGAAAGTAAAGAGAAGTTGCTCAAGGGTGTGAAAGACGAAGGGATCCTTGGTGAAGGCATGTCTAAGGAGGATGTTGCAGAGAAACGAAAAAATCAATATAAAGAAAAGCCACTGCATGGGCAATATTTGAGAAGTACAGAAGAGATAAGAGATGACAAGAGCTGGAATTGGTTGAAAAGAGGAACATTAAAGAAAGAGACCGAGGGAACACTGATGGCAGCTCAAGACCAAGCCTTGAGGACAAATGCAATAAAGAGTAGAATTGACAAACAAGATATATCACCCATGTGCAGGCTTTGTGGAGAAAGAGAAGAGACCATCAGCCATATTGTTGCAGAGTGCACAAAACTCGCTCAGAAGCAATATCGCCACTGGCGCCATGACAGGGTCGCATTGGTTATACACTGGACATTATGCAAAAGATTTGGATTCCCCCATGGCGATCAGCACGGCAAAAACTATGAGATTTCCACCAATTTCTAAGTAACGAGATTTTCGCATTTCTAATTAGTTTCCGAGACTGAAACTCACACTCGTAGTTTCCAGTTAATCTCCATTTTGGGAAATGCACACGTAGAGTTTCTCTCAGTTTCTGGCTTGCGAAATTCACACGCAGTGTTTCTCGTCATTTCCATGACATTTCCAATGGAAGAAATCCTCCTATATTCGTTCCCAGTCCTCTTTCAATGACAGGAGTCTTTTGTTCCGAACGTCATTTGACATTTCGGCGCTCAAATTCATTCTTTCCTCGATGCTCAGCGATAATGGAGGGTGTCTCTCCAAGCTGCGTACACACTTATCAAGCCAAGTAAGTGTATGAAATCAAGAAGTTTCTTAGAGAGAGCAGCGACTCAAGCATTAAAGATTCGCTACAGAAAGTCTAAGATCAGGTTTGTTGAGTCTTGTATTTTGCATTCTGAGGCCTATCTCCACCTTTTAGGCCACAGCGCCAACGGCTACTGGACAATGGCGGGCGAAGTGTTCGGTTGGCCTACGAGAAGAACTTTCCGTTCTACCTTGCTTTCAAAATAATTTAGAAATTTATAATTGCTTGAGGGTGTGAACTATGGATGAGATGCGATGATCTAAGCTTTCCTTCCTGAAAATAAAAAACAGAATTGCCTTTATTAGGCCCGGCGGCAGGAAAATCATGTATTCTCGAATAATAGGGTTGTGAGAGACGACCTGGTCACTCGAACAAGAAGCAAATTGATGAACTGCTTGTTCAAAAATCAGGACGAGAAACTGTCCCACACAGGGCACTCCTTCCATAGACTAGGAACAACCAAGAGGCATGTGCCTCCCCCCAAGATTTTGCAATAAACAAAGAAGTATATACCCTTTTCAATTTAAAAAATGCCCCCTGTTTTAGGGAAAAGGTGCCCTTGATGTGTCGTGCCCCCAAAGTTTGAGATGCTTCCTATGTCCCTGAATCCATTGTTAAAATTGACATTTTTATGTTGGTCTTTCAAAGTTTTGCATTTTGTTTGTCGGCAATCAAGATTTTGTCTCAAAAGTGAGATTCTGGAACTATCTCTTTCATCATAGAATTCCAGCTTGATGATGACATCGACAGTCTGGTCAAGACACTCAAGACTGCAAGAGGAGGAAGGAGAAAAGCTGGTGAGATTATTATTTCAAACATAGCAAGTGATTTCAAACTCTAAATCTTTCTTGATGGTTGATACAAAGAGTGAAATGCTAAACCAGCATATTATCAATTTCTATACCTAGTTTTGAATATATGTGAGGCAGTTCTGCGTCTCGAATGCATGAACTTGTCCAAGTGGTCAGCATTCAAATCAAGTTGTTTTCAACCATGCAAGCAGCATCTTCATTCCCTACTTTATTTTCTGCCATTCTTGAGTTAGTTACAAATAAACTGTTCTTTTTCATTCCTCCAAGCTCCTGTCAAGTAGTATATAATTGCAAAGCAAGGATAAAACTGGTTAGTTCACAAATTTTCCCTTTACTTGTCTTCAAACATTTGGGTTTTGAAACATTGAAGTATACCTAATCATGGGCATTTTTTTTTATTGATCTGAACCATCTTGCAAGCAGGCCATGTGAGTGAGGAAAGAGAATACAGACGCTTAACAAGAAACTCCAATTGGCTGACTGAGCACTTTGAAAGGAAGTTGATTTCAGAACACCAGAAAGTTATCGTTGGCATATGACAGCCCGGTGCTCACTTACCAAGCCCCTAGACCTTTCCCGATGTGTTTGAAGGCACAAGCTCAAGCACCTCTTCTTGCTTGAGCTTGTGCTTCTGCTCTCTTGAAAGCAAGCAGGGCACAGAAATGAAAGAAACACTTTGAAAAATTTCACTGGAATTGTTATAACTGAGAGCCTATGACTTTTGACTGGACAGGATTATGATCAGCCTGTTATGATTCATTGATAGTGAAATGAACTATATATGCTCATTTTATGTGAAGGTGACACCAAAGCCAAAGTTATGCAAAACTGCAAAAACTGCAAAAACATGAACTTGTTTGGTGATTTGGGGCTACAAATTGTAAGTGCTCACAGACTGGCAAAAATGAAGAAACTTCAGCATGTTTGTCTTTATTCCCATTTGGTTCCTGTCTGGTATTACTCAAAAAGTAGTTGTCTAATCATTGGAAAAGCTTCAGACACACCTTGTTTTGAAACATTCATGAGGTCACAGGTCTGATGTTTGTCAGAAGCTTACAGTACTGAACCAAATTATTTGTTGTTTTTGAAAATAATATGTGCAGATCATTAATTTGGAATAAAATTTTTGGAAGTAATTCATTATTCATTTGATTGTGACAAAGATCAACCTTTGAAACCACCAGGCTGGAATATACAACTCAGCTTGCCTTTCCCACATCATTACTTGGAATGATTGTAAGTTTTAAAGTCAAAAGCTGCCATATGTATTTCAAGTTTTTGTTGTATCATTCAGAAAATGTGGGTTTTTCTCTTCTTCTCTTTCATAATAGCATTCCAGATTGATTGCTGACATCGGGAAGAGTCAAGTGGAGGGAGAAAGAAACACTGGTGAGATCATATTTAAAATTGTAGCATTTTGCTCATGGTTGAGACTAAGCGAGGATTTATTTTCAACCATGCAAGTAGCACCTTCATTCCTCATTTTTTGGCATAGGTGTAATACTAATAGTCATATAGAAATGAACTGTTCTTTTCAAACCGGATATACCAGATTTTATTATGAAATCTCACCTGATAATCTAGTTAGATAATCCGGTATCTTTTTGCTGGATAGCAGATTTTTCTATGTCAAAATTTTCTCACTATTCATCGGCAAATGAGGAGCAACAAACATGAAAAGATGTCATGTTTAAAGAGACATTTAACAGTCTTGCCAGCACCTGCTCAAAAGAACTTACGTTTGGAAGCAGAACAAAGTGAAGATTTTTTCTTCTTCATGGAGGTTTACAGGAAATCTTAATGCAGGATCATTCAAATGACAGTTAAAGGGGTTTCTTTAAACATGAAGTAATCCCAAAGAATATATATATTATATCACTAGTATGTTATGAAAGAGTTACATGAATAATTCTTTGATGAAGATGGAATACTTTCATAAAATACTTGTAGTACTATAATGGCTAAAAACTTATGAAATCCAGAGCTATATATATATATATTTTACAAGTATATACTGAGGAAGTATTACAAAATGAAAGTCAGGTTGTTATAACAAAGATGTCTTTGCTAATTCTAAACTATGACTTGGACAATTATAACTTTTTAGATAGATCTTAATGGAACATTCTAGGTATTTTTCAAAAGGAATAAACATTAGCTATATAGTTCTGTATGAGTTATAAATAGACTAGAGAAATGCCTACAAACCTATTGTTTCTTTACAGAATGAAATATGATGCATGGAAAACTGTTTAGTATACTTTTGGGGTGGCCCTGGCCAGCTTTTAACTATGTAAATTCAATTTTAACAAAAAGTACATTCTTTTATGTTTCTGCTGGAGTGCATATCTTGATTTGCTCTGCTGTATGTATGTTTCATAAACATTTTTATTGCTGGTTTTGCCATCTGCTGCAAATTTTATATATTAATAGAATTCTCAAGCATCTGGTAGCTGGCCAATTTTCCATCTGGAATCCAGCTGAAATAGGATGTTTTAAAAGTTGGCAATCTGGCACTGGATTATCCCCCTTTGCGATATCCAGTATACCCATAATCATTTTCATCATGATAAGATATTGATCAGCCTGGTTCTGAGGTCTTTGTGTGCAGGAGCTTACTCATTTTATGTGAAGCAGTAGGAGAGTAACAACCAAAACCGTCATCATGCACAAATACAAAACAGCAAATAATTTAGCAGAACGCATCTCAGAATCCAAAGAAACACATTTATGCCAAAACGTATGTACTTTCTACCTGATTGTGCAGAAAAAGATTGCTCTTGAGTCTAGAATAGATTGAGGGGCTGGAATAAAATGTGTGGGTTAAAAATTTGCCATTAAACAGGAGGTGGAAAAGATACTGAACCTTGAAAACAGGAGGGAAGTATAACACACATGTGCAAAACAACATCGCAGTTAATTAAGAACTATAGGATTTTGATAAAATTCAAAATTCAAGTTGCAAGGCAAGCTAAATTGATTTATTTTCTTAATTGAAATTACTTTGAAGAGTAGTAAATGGTTGTGGACCCCTGACAATCTTGCATCCATCAAACTGAAATGTGATGATATTATCATTTAACCAGATGTACTGGTATTCGTGCTTCAAAGAAGGGACTTTAGACTTTCTCATTTACTGTGAAGTCATTTCCAATAAGATACACAAACTTTTAATCTGTAAAACTGTTTGATGCTATGTCTGCACACTTTGTTTTTGTCTTTGAGCTGGCTCACAGGGTCAAACATTTGAAAATAAGAATGACTTTCTTGCCTTGGTACTGGCATTTCTTGAAAACAATGAATATGAGTAATGAATTCTGTTTTTTTGCTTTTGTCTCAATAGCTCAGTACTTGTCATGTAAAAAAGCTTTCAACAGTCTGATTAATTCTTTCTTTTGTTTTCAGCGGTTTGAGCAACAAGTAAGCATGTACTGCTCAAGAAAATGCCTATTTGTATGGATGCCAGTGAAGAACAGATGTCAAAGATGTTGGGAATGCATTTTTAACCTTTGGGTATATGGTAATTGGCTGAAGAAATTGCTTCATCGGTAGCTGAAATACCAGGAATAGTGATCATATAGTCAGGTGTTGATGCAATTTGATCAAGTTTATGTTACAAAGTGTTATCAAAGCATCATTTAATTATTTCACTTGCTTCAACCTATTATGTCTAGAATCCGTGAAATCAATATATTTCAACTCATACAAAGTGTCCCGAAATACCTATGCCCACTTATTGTGGAAGAGCTGTGATTTCCGTTATCTCGTTTTCTTTAGCTTCCAATTGACAGACAAATGATTGCAAGGTTTTTTGCATATTATCTACATTACACTGGGAATAAAAGTCCAACCAAAGGTGACCTAAAGGCATATCACTCTGAGGGCAGTTGTCCTCTTCGAGACCCCTATGTTTCATCAAATTCTTTGCTCCATATTTGTCCCAAATCAATCCTTTATTGACAAACAGCTTTTTTCTGGAAATCACATTATAGGACATGACAAGTGTCAAACTTAATCGAAAAGCCAAAGACAAGTTGTAGTTCTATCATTTCTAGTAGAAATCAAACAAAAGGTGCAGCCATGGTTGGGATATTGTTCTTTTTTAAATAGATTTGCCAAAAAAGGTAGAACCAGTAAAAGGTATACTGTGTGCCATCAACATTTGATTTGGATAGCTTTTGCTATTTGGCCACTGACTGGAGACTTCCCTTAGGTATGAAGGTTAGATGCTTTCTTTTTATGATAAACAACTGTTGGTATAAATTCTACGGTAACAATTTGCTTTAGACATTTTCTCTTGCTTAGTCGTCCAATAACGTGACCCTCTCATGTCAGTAAAAATGTGAAGATTGAATGTTGACGGGGCGCCTCTTTAGTAGTTTTGGTGGTTCGATAGAACAGCAATTGAATGTATCTGTCAGAAGAGCAGTCAAATTCGTTGAATTTTACCGTTGTCCCGATTGATGGTTTTTTGGCAGTAGGACAAACTTCTGGTGAAAACTTTACAGCACCTGCCTGCCCCAGAATGTCAGAGTCCAATTCCTATGATAGGTCTCCTTTTATCATGAACGAAAAATACATTGATTTTACTATTTTGTTCTAAAACAGAAAATGATTTTCCATGTGCGCCCTTATCTTACAAAACGTCAGAAAATATTCTTATCCGTTAAATACTGCATTATACCATTTGTGAAAGTATATAAATCGTAAAGTGAGCAAATCTAACTTGAAGCCCGACCTTGTCTGCATTTATATTTGGATCAGTTTTGTCCTCAAATTTGTCAGTGACGACTGAACAATAGATTGAGCCTGAAGTTGAAAGGGGGCAATTTGAAAATGGGGGCGCCGGCTTGCGAAAATTTTCGGGACGTTATTCGAGAAAATTCTCTGGTATTTCTATTGAATAACGCCTTAGTTTATATGTTTCCCCGCATTCAGAACGAAACAAGAGTTCATTTGGGCCAGGACAAGGGTGCTGTTCTTGCCAAAAAGAGGGCGTCAAAGCTGAGTTTTCATCGTGAAGAGGGGGGCAGTTGCCCCCATCTGCCCCCTAAATCCGTTACTGCTGAGTCCGTTACTGCTTATTATTATTATTATTATTATTATTATTATTATTATTATTATTATTATTATTATTATTATTATTATTATTATTCTTATTATTATTATTATTATTATTATTATTATTATTATTATTATTATTATTATTATTATTATTATTAATTTAAATGCACTGAAGAAGATTTTGCATCGAAACGTATGACATAGAACAGTTGTGTTGTTTTAATTTTCTTTCTGTTTTATTTTGGTGATGGTTTGAGTTTGATAATATTAATAATAATAATATGTCCTGGTCATGACATTAAACTGCATCCGGTTGTGGAGTTTTGACGTGGGATAATGAGGTTACCCTTTGCCACAACTACCTCCAGGTCACCCTTGAGCAAGGTGTAGTACCTGTCAACTCTCCCCGAGGTTTCGAAATTCCGGGTTGGCGTTCGGCGGGGGCTAGTCTGTCTCATGGGTAGGGGGGACTCTTTAGCTTTGGTTGGCAACCCCCCTAGAGATGGTGTCCTCGATAAACACACCGGTGGTTGTGTCACCTTATCACCACTAACCTCATCATGAGTGTAATGTCAAATAATGGATTATCCAACAACGGCGTTAATGAGGGTGGAGCTAAATGTGAAGCTCTCTCGCCCGGCAGGTGTCCCACGGCTCAGCAGCGTGGGCCCGGTCGTCAACCAGCTACTGCTAGAAGGATTAGAAAGAAATGGTCGTATCAAGAAAACAGAATTGTCATGGAGTGTTTCTTTAGAAGTAATCCCAAAGTAATTGGGTATAGGAAAAGAATGCATAATCTATGGAAAGACATGGGAATGTTCCAAATAACTGAACAACGCTTACTAGATCAGAAGGCCCAGATAATGAAAAAGAAATGGTTGACAGATCTTGAACTGGAGGAAATTAAAAGGTTGATAGAGGATGCAGAATGTGGAATTCCAGGAACTGTGATCAACGAAGAGAGAGATGAAGATGCTGAACGAGAGGCGGAAATCAATATTGATGAAGAAGATCAAAATGAAAGTGAAACAATGAGAACGAGAGATTTTGTTGTAGGCAGAGATCAAAATGAATTAGATGAAACGCAAAAAGGGATACTGCAACAGCTCAATGAAATTCAAGGGAAAGAACGCAAGAGACTGCCAGCATTAAGGGGAGTAGAAAGTAAGAGATTGTCAGATGCAGTGAATACAGTAGATGAAGTACTCAGTAAAGTGAAGGTAACTGATATTACTGAAGTGAATGACCAAATATACTGTGGAGCCGCACTAGTAACGGAAATGTTAGGTATAAAAACTTGCAGAAATGATAAGAAGGAACCTTTTTGGAAAAGAAGGCTGGAAAACCAACTAAAAGTGCTAAACAAGGATCTATCAAGAGTTGACATGCTTATAGAGAGAAGGAAAGTGAAGAAAAAGCACGAAGATCTACTACAGAAAAGATAGAATATCAAACAAAGAGGGTTACAGACAACCAAAGAGATAATTTGCCAGAGAATTAAAGCTAAAGCAGCCAAAATAAAGAGATACAACCAGCGGATGTCTCAATTTCAGCAGAACAGATTATTCAATAACAATGAAGGAAGATTCTACCAGCAGCTAAACAACGACCAAGGCTGGGAGGAAAGTGATGCACCAGATCCAGGAGAAGCAAAAACATTCTGGTCTGATATCTGGAGCAAAGAGGGAAAGCACAAGAAAGATTCAGAATGGCTCAAGGGATTTTATGAAGAAGTTAAAGAAGTTGGTGGTCAAGAGGAGATTCACATCACAGAAAACACGGTTAAGAAAATCCTGAGAAAATTTCCCAATTGGAAGGCACTAGGACCAGATGGTGTCCAAGGCTTCTGGCTAAAGAAATTCAAAAGCATGCACACGCAGCTTGCATCAAGTCTAACAAAATGCTTAGAGGAAGGTAAAACACCATTGTGGATGACAAAGGGAAGGATAGTGTTAATTCAAAAAGATAAATCCAAATGTACAGCTGCAAGCAATTACCGTCCCATAACATGTCTACCTCTTGCGTGGAAATTACTTACAGGCATATTCTCTGAAGAAATATACAGATATCTGGAGGGACAAGAACTATTACCTGAAGAGCAGAAAGGATACAGGAGAAAGTCAAAAGGAACAGGAGATCTACTATATATAGATAAAATGATTCTGAAAGAAGTAAAACAGCGAAGAAAAAATTTGTCAATGGCTTGGGTGGATTATCGGAAGACGTATGACATGATCCCACACTCTTGGTTAATGGAATGTCTAGCAGCCTTAAAAGTAAACCAAAATGTTCGAAATCTGCTAAGCGAGACAATGAAATCATGGAGAGTGGAAATCCTGTGCAAAGATGAAATATTAGGAGAAGTAAGAATAAAGAGAGGGATCTTTCAAGGGGATGCCTTATCACCTTTGTTGTTTGTCACATCAATGATCCCACTTACGAGCATCTTAAGAAAAGTAGCACCTGGGTATGAGTTTTCATCAAATAAGGTTAAGATCAATCATTTACTGTATATGGACGATCTCAAGTTGTACGGAAAGACCCAAAAAGACCTAGAATCATTGATACAGACAGTCAGAATTTACAGCTCAGACATAGGAATTGAGCTTGGTCTCGAAACGTGTGCATCACTTGTTATGAAAAGAGGAAAAATTGTCGAGTCAGATGGCATTACTTTGCCAGACCACAAAATGATCCGGAATCTAAAAGAAGACGAAAGCTACAAGTACCTAGGTGTTCAAGAGTTAGATGATACAAAGACGTCTGAGATGAAAGAAAGAATCAGTAAAGAGTATAAGCGAAGAGTGAGAAAAGTCTTAGAGACAAAGTTAAATGGAAATAACATCATTAAAGCAATTAATACATGGGCTGTTTCAGTGGTAAGATACTCTGCTCCCTTTCTAGACTGGAGGAAAGAAGAGATTCAAGAATTAGATAGACGTACTAGGAAACTAATGACGATGCACAAAACACTCCATCCAAAAAGCAATGTGGACCCGGCTGTATATTTCGCGAAATGAAGGTGGTAAAGGACTTGTCAGCGTCGAAGATACGATAGAAACATCAAAAATTGGACAAGAGAAACACGTGCAAGAGAGCAAGGAACGGCTGTTGAGTGCAGCTAAAAGATCGGACATGGAAGTGAAGGAAACAGTGAAACAATATAAAGATCGAAGAGCAAAAGAGCGCAAGGAAAACTGGAAGGAGAAAGTCCTACATGGCCAATTTATTAGACAAACTGAGGAGATTGCTGGAGAGGAAAGGTGGAAATGGTTGAAAAATAGTGGCATCAAGAGGGAGACCGAGACTCTCATCCTAGCAGCTCAAGAGCAAGCCATTAGGACGAACCTCATCAAAGCCAAAATCGACAAAACACAGGAGGACAGTAGATGTAGAATGTGCGGTAAGGTTGATGAAACTATTAATCATCTCATCAGCGAATGCAGCAAAATGGCGCAGAAAGAATACAAGAATAGGCATGATTGGGTCGGGAGAAGAATCCACTGGGACATATGCAGGAAGTTTGGGGTACATGTAAGCGAGAAATGGTACAACCATGAGCCAGAAAGTGTGGTTGAAAATGATACTTGCAAGGTACTGTGGGACTTTACCATCCAGACCGATCATGTAATTGAAGCTAGAAGGCCAGACTTAATTTTGATCAAGAAGGAAGAAAAAAACGGCACTATCGTTGATTTTGCCATCCCAAATGATACCCGGATAGAGCAGAAGGAGAAAGAGAAAGTAGAGAAATACCAGGACTTAAAGAGAGAACTCCAGAAATCATGGAATATGAAAGTAAAAGTAGTACCCATAGTCATTGGGGCATTAGGAACACCACCAAAAGACATCAAGAGGAGAGTAGAAGAACTGGGAATTGAGACCAGAATTGAAGAAATGCAGAAGACTGTAATCTTGCAATCTGCACGGATCTTGAGGAAAGTCCTTGAAAATTGAGGAGACTTGCTGTCACCAATATCAAGAAGACATTACCGCTGAATGAAATGACATTTTTATCGGTGTGCGATAATTCAATAATAATAATAATAATAATAATAATAATAATAATAATAATAATAATTGGATCAGGAAATAATAATAATAATAATAATAAATAATATATAATATATATATATTATATATTATTTATTATTTATTATTATTTATTATTTATTATAATATATATATATATGATATTATTTGCTGCACGTCGTTCATCGTGACACTAATTGGTTCTTGTTGTTGTGTTCCTTTCAACTCGTCCTTCACTTTCCTGATCCAATCTTATTATTATTTATATATTATATATATATGTATATATATATATATATATATATATATATATATATATATATATATA
The DNA here is from genome assembly GCA_964019985.1 of Aurelia sp. 4 Dawson et al 2005. Lineage (NCBI taxonomy): Eukaryota > Metazoa > Cnidaria > Scyphozoa > Semaeostomeae > Ulmaridae > Aurelia > Aurelia sp. 4 Dawson et al 2005. Next base: position 5,995,126 of record OZ026512.1, on the reverse strand, counting down.
TATATATATATATATATATATATATATATATATATATATATATATATATATATATATATATATATATATATATATATATATATATATATATATATATATATATATATATACATATATATATAATATATAAATAATAATAAGATTGGATCAGGAAAGTGAAGGACGAGTTGAAAGGAACACAACAACAAGAACCAATTAGTGTCACGATGAACGACGTGCAGCAAATAATATCATCCTTTCCGAACTGGAAATCACCAGGGCCTGACGGCATACAAGGTTTTTGGCTAAAAAGACTTACAACTCTCCATGAAAGGCTAGTATCCAATCTCAACGATTGCGTTCTGACAGGAAATGTTCCAAGTTGGCTAGTAGCAGGAAGTACGACCTTACTATTAAAAGATCCATCTAAGGGAGCAGAAGCCTCAAATTATAGACCTATTGCTTGTCTAAATCTGCTATGGAAAATGCTATCAGGGATATTTACAGAAAAAGTGTAAAAACACCTGGAAGATAATGACCTCCTCCCGATAGAACAAAAAGGATGTAAAAAGAAAACCAGAGGCACAAAAGACCATCTAATGCTAGATAAAGCTATACTCAAAAATTGCAAAAGAAGGAAAACCAATCTTGCCATGGCATGGGTTGATTTCAAGAAAGCATATGACATGGTTCCGCATTCGTGGATACTGGAGACTTTATCAATGTTTGGCATAGCTGATAACATCAAACAACTGATCCAAAATAGTATGCCTTTGTGGAAGACACAACTCTACCATGACCAAGAAAATCTTGGAACTGTCAACATTAAAAGAGGAATATTTCAAGGCGATTCATTCTCACCACTTCTGTTTGTAATAGCATTGATATCATCTTCACGTGTATTAAAGAATGTCAAGATGGGCTATAAAGTTGATAAGCAGAGCTTAACTATTAACCACATGCTCTTTATGGATGACCTTAAATTGTTTGGGAAATCAATGAATGAAATTGATTCATTAGTTAAGACAGTTGAGAGGTGTTGCTCTGATATTGGGATGGAGTTTGGTATTGCTAAGTGTGCAGTTTTGAATTTAAAGCGAGGTAAATTGGTAACATGTGATGGAATAGAGCTTGAGTCTGGTGATAAAATTGAGTGTGTTGATGAAGGTGGATATAAGTACCTAGGTGTACTGGAAATAGATCAAGTGCTGCATGGAGAAATGAAAGAGAGAATACGTACTTCATATTATGACAGATTGAAGAAGTTGCTGAAATCCAAGTTGAATGCAGGAAATTTGGTCAAGGCAATTAACTGTTGGGCAGTAGCATCTGTACGTTACAGTGCTGCAATTGTTGACTGGACAAAGGAGGAGCTGCGACAGTTTGATCGTGAAACAAGAAAATTACTAACCATGCATGGTGGATTTCATCCGAAGAGCAATGTCGATAGACTTTATCTGCCAAGGAAGCTAGGAAGTCGAGGAATATGTTCGATAGAAGACTGTGTTGAAGAAGAAAGGCGAAGCATTGCCATGTACTTGTCGCAGAACCAGGAAGAATTGTTGAAGTTTGCAAGGAAAGAGCTGAAGCTGCCAACGGAGAACGAATCAAAATTAGAATTTAAGAAGAGAAAGGAGACGGAAAAGCTTTCATCTTGGAAAGAAAAGAAACTGCATGGGCAGTTTGCAAAAGATACTGATGATATCAAAACAAATGAGTCATTCAATTGGCTGTGCAAAGGGGAATTAAAACAAGAAACAGAATCTCTAATACTGGCAGCTCAGGAACAAGCGCTGAATACAAACTCTGTAAAGGCAAGAATTTACCACTTACAGGAAAATGATACATGTAGATTGTGTGGCGGTGCGGCCGAGAATGTCACGCACATTGTTAGTGGCTGCAAAAAACTTGCCCAAAAGGAGTATAAGCGTAGACATGACAAAGTTGCGTGCTTCATCCATTGGCTCTTATGCAAGAAATATGACCTGGAGCATACAGACAAATGGTATCAACATCAGCCAAGTCCTGTTGTAGAAAACAAGGGATACAAACTCTTGTGGGATTTCTCCATCCAAACTGATCGAGTCATAGAGCACAGAAGACCGGACATTGTCATCGTCGATTGGGAAGAAAAAGAATGCATTGTCATTGATGTAGCCATTCCTGCTGACCAAAATATTGCAGACAAAGAATGGGAGAAGATCAGCAAATACAGTGAACTAAAGCTGGAAATAATGTGATTATGGAATGTTAAAGCAAAAGTGATTCCAATAGTGGTTGGTGCCCTTGGCTCCATTCCCAAAAAGTTAAAAGAACATTTGTTGAGTTTAGGATTACCAGGTGATATTCACTGCATCCAGAAGTCAGCCCTCCTTGGAACAGCTGGGATACTAAGAAAAGTATTAAGTGTCTGAGGCTGCTTGTTGCAGCTTGACATTTGATGAACCATTCCTCCAGACTATGAACTTTAGGAGTGAACTCGCAGATAATAATGATAATAATAATAATAATAATAATAATAATAACAATAATAATAATGATAATAATAATAATAATAATAATAATAATAATAATAATAATAATAATAATAATAATAATAATAATAATAATAATAATAATAATAATAATAATAATAATAATAATAATAATAATATGTTAACAAAAACCACCATCAAAAATAAACAGAAAAAAGAATATAAAAACACAACTGTTTATAAAATACGTTTCGATGATAAAATCTTCTTCAGTTAATAATAATGATAATAATAATAATAATAATAATAATAATAATAATAATAATAATAATAATAATAATAATAATAATAATAATAATAATAATAATAATTAAAACTGAACCACCATCAAAATAAACAGAAAAAGATTAATAAAAACAAGACTGTTTAAAATCACATACGTTTCGATATTCAAATCTTCATCAGTGTTTCGATATTCAAATCTTCATCAGTAACACTGATGAAGATTTGAATATCGAAACGTATGTGATTTTAAACAGTCTTGTTTTTAATAATAATAATAATAATGATAATAATAATAATAATAATGATAATAATAATAATAATAATAATAATAATAATAATAATAATAATAATAATATATAGATCAACAAATTCTCCGAGAAGTTAGAAGTAGAAAGAAAAACCTGGCAATAGCATGGACAGACTATAAAAAGGCGTATAACAATGTTCCTCACTCTTGGATCAAGGAGTGTCTACATATATTTGGAATAGCCGATAACGTAGTTAGTCTATTAGATCAAAGCATGAAAACCTGGAAAACCGAATTAACATCTAGAAATGAAGTACTAGGCTAGAAATGAAGTACTAGGTGAAGTTGAAATCAAGAGGGGAATTTTCCAAGGTGATACACTGTCACCTCTACTGTTTGTGCTTGCCATGATTCCCTTAACCCTAGTTCTAAGAAAAGCGAATTCTCACTACGAATTTACAAATGGACAGAAGATAAATCATCTGTTTTTTATGGATGATCTTAAGCTGTTTGCTAGAAGTGAGAAGGCATTAAACTCTTTAGTGCAGACAGTCAGGGTTGTAAGTGAAGATGCTGGAATGAAATTTGGGATTGAGAAGTGTGCCATGTTAGTGCTGAAACGAGGAAACATCATAAAGTCAGATGGGATTGCACTACCGGATGATACAGTCATCAAGGCAATGAATGAAGGAGATAGCTATAAGTACCTTGGAATAATGGAAGCAGACCAGATCTTGCGTAAGGAAATGAAGGAAAAAGTAAACAAAGAGTATTTTAGACGGACAAAGAAAGTTCTAAAATCAAAACTGAATGGTGGAAATTGCATCACTGCAATAAATACCTGGGCAGTGTCATTACTCAGATACTCTGCTGCTTTCTTGAAATACAAGAGAAGAATTGAGAGCCATAGACAGACAGACAGGAAAGATGATGACCATGTACAGAACTCTACACCCGAGAGACAGCGTTGATAGGCTGTATCTTCCCAGGAAGGAAGGAGGCAGAGGGTTTATTTCGATAGAAGATTGTGTTGATATTGCAGAACTGAGTCTCAAGGAATATGTAATGAGAAGCAAAGAGAAAATTATATCAGCAGCCAGAGGAAACGTAACGAAAGAGGTAGAGAATGCAAAAGCTTACAAGAAAAGGCGAAAGGAAGAAAGAGAAACAAGTGTCTGGGAAAAGGAACTTCGCGGACAGCATTTTAGACAAACGAAAGAAGTAGGAGCAAAGGAGTCGTGGACGTGGCTACAAAGGGGAGAACTGAAGAAAGAAACCGAAGGAATGATAATGGCTGCACAGTCACAGTCCCTTAGAACGAATGCCGTAAAAGCAAGAATTGATAAAAGTAGAGAAGATGCAAAATGCAGGGTGTGCAATGAAAAGGAAGAAACGATTCATCACATTGTAAGCGGATGTAGCAAGCTTGCACAAAAGGAATACAAGCGCCGGCATGACTGCGTAGCCAGAGCACTTCACTGGGATATTTTACGTCAGCGAGGATTTAAAATTAGTGATAAGTGGTACCAACATCAACCTGAGAGCGTTGTTGAAAATGAACAATTCAAAGTATTATGGGATTTTACAATACAGACGGATATTGAAATACATGCGAGAAGGCCAGAGATTGTGATAGTGGATAAAAATTCGAATGAAACGATCATTTTGGACGTAGCCATACCAGTTGATGCGAACATACGAAACAAGGAGCAGGAAAAGATCGTAAACTACCAAGATCTAGCTAGAGAAATCAGAAAGATTTGGAATGTATCAACCAAGGTCATCCCAATTGTGATTGGTGCCCTTGGCACGGTTAAAGACAGACTTGAACAGTACTTGAAGGACATAGGGGTAACAACAAGGATTGAGTTAATCCAGAAGTCAACCCTTCTTGGCGCGGCGAGAATCATCAGACAGGTTCTTGATATCTAAGGAAACTAGATGTGACCCGATATCATGGACGTTAATTCCAAATGTAATTCATTTGTGCGTAGCATTCATAATAAATAATAATGATAATAATAATAATAATAATAATAATAATAATAATAATAATAATAATAATAATAATAATAATAATAATAATAATAATAATAATAATAATAATAATAATAATAATAATAATAATAATAATAATAAACTGAGGAAGATTTTAAATAGAAACGTTTTTAGCAAAATTGCAGTTGTGTTTCTTTATTTTATAATAATAATAATAATAATAATAATAATAATAATAATAATAATAATAATAATAATAATAATAATGATAATAATAATAATAATAATAATAATAATTATTATTATTATAATAATAATAATAATGATAATAATAATAATAATAATATTAAAAATAATAATAATAATAATATTAATAATAATAATAATAATAATAATAATAATAATAATAGTAATAATAATAATAATAATTTTTTTTTCAAACTTCATCTCATCATTTTAAAATTCCACTATAAATACAATATAAAGCAAAGATATCAGGAAAAAAAAATAATTTAGAACTACTATACCACTCACTATAAGGCATGGCATGTAGACGGTAAAAGTCACAAGCAGTCTACCAACTCATTAATTCCGGATCTGTCCACTCTTTGTCTCTTATACAGAAAATGTAATAAGTACTACGGATGCATACATTTATTATCCGTTTCACTAGAAAGTCAATGGACTTGGCATCAAGAGATAACTTCGAAAGTGCTAAATACAAATTAGAGCTATCTCTACCAATAATTCCTAATGCGCCCATGGTTAGATTGACAAAAATTACTTCTTCGTACTCTTGTTTCATTGTATCCATTAGGTCTTTATACTTTTCTCTTTTCCTTTGTCCATTCTTTTCAATGTTTGTCTCAAAACCAACGGTCAGTTCAACAATGACAAGCAGCTCATCTTTGACTAAAACAATGTCTGGCCTGTAAGTATCTCCCGTGATTACTGATGGGCTTGAGAATCTGAAATTTTTAACCTCAATATCAGCATATTCTTTAAGACTGACTGATTTTGGAATAAGCTTCATAATGTTCAGCAAGACTGAGTCGTGTCTCCAATTATATCTTCTTTCATCTAGATGTACGGGACAGCCAGCAAAAACATGTCCTAACGTCTGCTGCATACCACAGGCTTTGCATGAAGCACTTTCTGTTGTTTTCCACCGTGCTGTATTGCTTGCATTTGGTAGGGAATTGTTGAGATAACGAATGCAGAAGTTATAGATGTTCTTTGGCAGCTTTTCCAGTACCTTGAACCAGCACGATCTTGTTCTTGGAAGGATGCTGTTCCATATAGCTGTAATGACAAGCTTTTGAGTTGTTAATGACTTTACTATGCGTTCTTCCTTCCCGTCTCTAATGGCTTTAAGAGCTTCTCTAGTCGATTGATGCTGGTCGTACTGAATGTTGGTATGAGAGCTTGTTTTATAATGATAATAATAATAATAATAATAATAATAATAATAATAATAATAATAATAATAATAATAATAATAATAATAATAATAATAATAATAATAATAATAATAATAATAATAATAATAATAATAATAATAATGATAATAATAATAATGATAATAATAATAATAATAATAATAATAATAATAATAATAATAATAATAATAATAATAATAATAATAATAATTTGTCCTGGGTATGACTTAAAACTGCATCCGGTTGCGGAGTTTCGACGTGGGAGAATGAGGTTACTCTTTGCCACAATTACCTCCAGGTCACCCTTGAGCAAGGTGTAGTACCTGTTAGCTCTCCCCGAAACAACGAAATACCGGATTGGCGTCCGGCGGCAGCTAGTTTGTCTCATGGGTAGGGGGGACTCTTTAGCTTTGGTTGGCAACCCCCCTAGAGATGGTGTTCTCGATAAACACACCGGTGGTTGTGACACCTTATCACCACAATCCTCTTTATGAGTGCAATGTCAAATCAAAATAATCCAGACAACGGCGTGAATGGGGCTGGAACTTTTTGTGAAGGTCCCTCGCCCGGCAGGTGTTCTCCGGTTCGACAGCGGAGACCCGGTCGTTATTCTACTACTGTCAGAACAAAGTGGAATAAAGAAGTAAATAAAGTAGTTATGGAATGTTTTTATAGAAGCAAACCATTTGACGAAAATGGAAAACCTATCAGAGGATACAGGCAAAGAATGTTCAGAGAATGGAGGAACAGGGGAGGGTTTGAGTCAACTGAGCTACGTATATGTGACCAGGCCAGAGCCATCAGAAAGAACTGCTGGCTTTCAGAACATGAGTTGGAAATGATAAAAAGAAGTGTTATAGAGGAAGAGGAAAGAGAAGCTAATAATGATGTGAAGGATGGTAGAGAGCAGGTCGATAACGAAAACTGTGTGAATGTCGATGTGAATAATGAAAATGTGGTGAATAATGTAAATGTGGAAGAAAATGATCAGCAAAATGGAGGTTTTGTTGTCGAAGATAATGTGTTAGAGAATATCTTGTCTGAAAGTCAAAGAGAAATTGTTGAGAACCTGAGAAAAATTTATGTTGAAAAGAAAACAGCAGAAGGAATATCTTTTAAAAAGGTTGATAAGAACAAACTGAAGAAAGAAATGAACAGAGTAAATCAAGTGATTCGCAAAATTGAAACCAAAGACATCACAGAAACTAATGAATTGATAAAGGCAGCAACTGTATGGGTTGCAGAACAGCTAGGGTTAAAGAAGACGGAATTTAGAGCTAAGAAAGATCCCTGGTGGAAACGCCGCATTGAAGATGATATCAAAAGAATAAGGAATGATGTAAACATACTACAGAGAGACGTAAGAGGTGAACTCAGCCACAAGAAAAGTGAAAAATTGCAGAGACTGAAAGAGAAATATCGGGTGAATAAGAAAGGTATTAAAACTGTGGTTGAAGAATTGAAACAAAGAATGATTGCCAAAAGTGCGAAGATTAAAAGATACGATCAAAGGATTAACCAGTTCAGACAAAATCGAATATTTGGTGTTGACCAGAAAAAAATTTACAAGGAATTGAATGGAAGTGAAGCTAGAACAAACGAGGTACCAGATGCTGAGGAGAGTAGAAGGTTTTGGGGTGATATTTGGACAGTGGAGAAGGAACATAACACTCGTGCGGAGTGGCTGTCTGAGTTAAAGGATGAAATTAAAGGGAGACATTCACAGGAAGGGGTCACTATAAGTATTGAAAATGTCAGAAAACAAGCTAAGAAAATACCAAACTGGAAGTCTCCAGGCAAAGATGGTGTCCAGGGTCATTGGATCAAAAATCTGACCAGCATGCACGACAGAATTGCTGATCAATTGAATAAGATTTTGATGGGAACGGATACCCTTCCCACATGGTTAACGCATGGACGGACAGTGTTGTGCCAGAAGGATCCAAGGAAAGGGAATGTGGTCGAGAATCATAGGCCGATAACATGCCTTCCACTGATGTGGAAATTGATGACAGGAATCATAGCTGATCAAATGTACGATTACCTAGAAAGAGAACATCTACTACCCGATGAACAAAAAGGTTGCAGGCGAAAGAGCCGGGGCACAAAAGACCAGTTATTGATTGACAAAACAATCCTGAAGGATTGCAGGAAAAGGCACACTAATCTGGCTATGGCGTGGATAGACTATAAGAAAGCTTATGACTTCGTTCCCCATAGTTGGATAAGTGAGTGCATGGAAATGTTTGGAATAGCTGGTAACGTGAGAGAGTTTTTACAAAGAAGCATGGTGCAGTGGAAGTTGTCCTTAACTTCCAATAGAGAGGAACTTGGTGATGTGGATGTTAAAAGAGGGATATTCCAGGGGGATAGTTTGTCACCATTGTTATTTGTCTTGAGCATGATACCATTATCGTCATTACTCAGAAAGGTAAATGTATTCTATGAGTGGGGAAAAAGGAGTATCAACTGAATCACCTACTCTTTATAGATAATTTGAAACTATATTCCAAGAGTGAGGAACAGATAGACTCCCTAATACAAACTACTCACATTTTTAGTACTGACATAGGAATGGAATTTGGAATCAGGAAATGTGGGATTCTAGTCCTAAAAAGAGGAAAAATTGTACGATGTGAGGGCATAGAATTACCGAATGATGAGATGATAAAAGAAGTGGGACAAGAAGGATATACTTATCTGGGTATTGTGGAATTAGATAAGGTGAAGGAGAATGAAATGAAAGAGAAAACAATGAAGGAGTATAAGCGACGGCTGCGGTTAATTCTAAAATCCAAGTTGAATGGGAGAAACAAGATAACTGCAATTAATACCTGGGCAGTTGCAATATTCAGATATGGAGCAGGAATAATAAGCTGGAGAGAGAGTGAACTGAAAAGCATCGATAGAAAGACAAGAAAATACCTGACAATGTATGGTGCCATGCACCCAAAGAGTGATGTGGACTGACTATATATGAAAAGGAAGGAAGGAGGTCGGGGCCTTATCAATGTGGAGCACTGTGTAAAATGAGAAGAAAACAGCTTAGGTTTCTACGTAGCAAACTCAGAAGAGTTGCTGATAAGAGGCGTGTGTGCATCAGAAACAATACAAACAGAGGAAACAATGGAGAAGGAAGAATTCAAAAGAAGATTGGCAGAAGAACTGAAACAAACATGGACAGGAAAGGCAATGCATGGGCAATTTGTTAGAGAGATGCCAGAAAAGGTAGACAGGATTAAATCTTGGGAATGGCTTTCAAGGAGTGATTTGAACGTTGGAACGGAAGCTCTCTTATGTGCTGCACAAGAGCAAGCAATAAGGACCAACTACGTGAAGCACTATATAGATAAGAGCAGCGACAGTCCGCTGTGTAGAATGTGTGGTAAACGAGGTGAAAGCATACAACATATTGTTGCAGAGTGCGAGAAATTAGCCCAAAGGGATTACAAAAGGCGCCACGATAACGTGGCAAAGAAAGTACACTGGGATTTGTGTAGGAAACACGGACTTCAGCATTCCGATAAGTGGTATGAACACACCCCAGAAGGTGTTGTTGAGAACGAGGCTGTGAAAATTCTGTGGGATATCAATGTACAATGTGATAACGTCATTCAGGCAAGGAGACCAGATGCTATAGTAATTCATAAGGAAAAGAAAGAGGCTCTGATAGTTGATATTGCTGTACCTGCAGATACAAGGATTGCAGAGAAAGAGTTAGAGAAGGTAGAAAAGTACCAAGATCTGAAAAGGGAAATAAAAAGGTTGTGGGAACTGCGATGTGCTAAAGTTGTTCCAGTAGTGATTGGTGCCCTCGGAAGCGTTACAAAAGATCTTGAATGTTGGATTGAAAAGATGGACATTGTGCCTGAGGTTGGAGTACTGCAGAAGACTGCTTTATTGGGGACGGCAAGAATACTGAGAAAAGTGCTAGAACTGTAAAGAAGAAGGACATCTGTTAGCCTTTAGTCATATGTTGTGACTCGCCTAACAGGAAGAAAAACGGCAATAAGACCAGCCAGTGCAGAAATGCTTAAAATCCCATAATAATAATAATAATAATAATAATAATAATAATAATAATAATAATAATAATAATAATAATAATAATAATAATAATAATAATAATAATAATAATAATAATAATAATAATGATGATAATAATAATACATATCTCAGAGGGAAAAATGAGGAACTATTGCGACAACTTTACTACTATGAAGAACGGAAGAAATTGTACTCAGTCCAGAAAGAAGCAAATAAGTTTGGGCAAGAAATTCAAATGCAAGATATTGAAGTAGAGGAAAATGCGTCACCTACAAAGTGCGCTTGTTTGTTTGTCAACTTATTTTACATCGATTTATGTACATAAAAGCTAGCTTACTATATACAAATGTACAAAGTAAACTAATCTAAATCGATGAATATATTAACATAAATAAATGAATAAATATTTTTACAATCTTTTAATAAACTAACTAATTAAAATAAACTAATTTGGAGGTACATATTTACAAGCACTACATTTACAGTTTTGGCCATCCCACTTTTTTATCATGTTTTTAAAGCTATTTAGATTTTCTGCCGATTTTATTTCATTTGGCAGTCCATTCCAGATTTTAGGTCCCAAAGATCGAAGGCTATTTGAACCAAAGGTGACTTGATTTGGTTTATAATGCTGTAAGTCATTGGACTTTCGTAGTGAGTAGCAAGAAGATTTTATTTTGAAAATATCTTGCATGAAGGAAGGGTTTAAATTTTTCAGAGTCTTAAAAACTTCTATGCAGAGGACTCTTAGACGGGAAACATGCATAGTACATCTTTCTGACTTCGAAAGTAAGTCACCGTATGAGCTAAGGTGATCATTGTGTAAAAATCTAAGGGCACGTTCTTGAATTTTTTCAATTTTTTGCAAAGATTTAGTTGAAGAGAAATACCATACTAAGGGGCAATAATCAAAATTAGAATAGACAAAGCTCTGAACTAGGATCTTCTTTTCATTAAAACCAATAAATCTTTTTAGTCTTTTTAAGACATTGAGTTGTGATGCAGCTTTTCTGCAAAGTTCAGAGATGTGCTGTTCAAAGTTCAGTTTATAGTCTAGGTGAATTCCTAGTAACTTGACTGTTTCTTCCGATTTGAACGTTTTTCCTTGGATGTTGAAATTTTCTCCACTTGCGTTTGTTTGATCCTTTTTGATAAGGAGTGCATAGAACTTTTCTGGATTAGCTATCATTTGGTTTTGTTTCAGCCAAGTCAAAGCAACCCCAGCTTTTTCTTCCAGTACCTCAATCAAATTTGATAAAGTCTTGGAAAAATAAGCCAGAGTGTTATCGTCGGCATAATTATGCAATGTTGCTTCTTTGACGAACAAAAATAGATCATTAATGTAAAAATTGAATAAAATAGGGCCCAAAACAGAGCCTTGAGGTACCCCTGATAAAATAGTTTGGAAAGAGGAATACGTATTATTGATTCTAACAGACTGTTTCCTCCTTTTCAGGTAGGAGTATATCAGGACTAGAGCATTTTCATCAAAGCCATAGGCATGTAGTTTGGCTATAAGTAAATCATGTGGAATGCAATCAAAGGCTTTCGACAAATCCATAAGGACAGCCCCTACTATGTAATCATTATCGAGTTTAACCCTCCATTCTTCGATCATTCTTATCAAAACATGTTGTGTACCATATGATTTTCTATAGGCAGCAATAAACAGCGAAAGGGTTTCATCTAAGTATGGGATAAGTTGGTTTTTCAAAATCTTTTCATAAATTTTGGAGAAAACATTAAGTATACTAACGGGACGAAAATTTCGTTCAACTGTGCGATTTGCCTCTCCTTTATCTAAAGGACAAACAGCGGCGCGTTTTCCATTATTTGGAAACTTATAGTTTCGTATGCTGCTATTGATAGCATTTGTTAACGGGAGTGCAAGTTCATCTGCAGCTAACAGCACCAGTCTTGGCGGAATTTGATCTTCACCCGTAGATTTTCCACCATCCAAAGACTTTAATTGTTTCATGACTTGACACACCTCTACTTCATGAAAGGAAAATGAATGGAAATTTCTCGCAGGATTTTGAATGATAGCTAAAATACTTGGATGGTTTTTGTATTTTTCGAGAATCAAACCAATGATTTGCCGGTCATCATCAGTTGCAGCCGTATCTGCAATATTACAAGGTTTAACACCACTAGATTTTTCTACGATGTTAATGTAGTGATCGTTAAAGATCTCAGCCAGCTCCCTGTCTTCAGTTACAATTGTATCATTTTTTACTAAAGAAATGTCATTTCCAGCTAAGCCTCCTTTGTTAGAAAGGAAAGGTTTCACAAGATTCCAGAAATCACGATTTGACACCAGTCCAGTTTCTGTTGCTTTTCTGAAATGCTGCTTAATTGCCTTTTTTCTCAAGGCAACGCATTTATTTCTTTGTCTTTTAAAATTTAGTTCATTTTCTTTGGAAGGATTTTTGTTGTATCTCTTCTTTAACCTGGTTCTGGTATAAATTCCCTTTTTTAATTCTGGAGTCATGAAAGGAGCGCTATTTCCCCGTAACACTTTCGTTTTTAGAGGGGCATGTTTGTCGACCAATTTACGAAAAGTACAGGCAAGGTTATCATAAGCTTGTTCAGGATCATCAACAACATCAAACTTTGCCACCTTTACATCTGACAAGAATTTTTTTGCATCAAACTTTTTGTAACTACGGTATTTTATTACTTTAGGCTTAAGTCTGGGAAGACGAGATTTCATAACCGTCATGATAAGACCATGATAGTCACTTATACCCGTTTCAAAAACGGGTATAAGTGCTAGAGAAGCAAAGAAATACGCCAAGAAAAGAATTATTGTAATAATGAAAGAAAATTGGGAAGTGAAGCCGATGCATGGACAGCATCCCGTGAGAGTTAACAAAGTGGATGTGCATAAGGAAGGCACCCATAAATGGCTGATAGTGCCAGTTTGAAAGGGGAAACTGAAGGATTTATTTTCGCAGCACAGGACCAGAGCATTGCTACAAATAACTATCGGAATAAGATCATTAAAGACGGGACAAACCCAAAATGCAGATTATGTCACGAATATGATGAAACCATAGAACACATTATATCAGGATGCCCAGCTCTGGCAAAAAGGAATACCTTGAAAGACATGACAAAGCTCTAATTTACATGCACTGGAAAATCTGCAAACACTATGATATCGCAGTGCCCTCTAGATGGTATGAACATAAGCAAAGCACAGTAATGGAGGGGAAAGATGTAATCATACTATGGGACATGCCAATCCATACTGACAAAGAGATTACTGCAAACAGGCCTGATATAGTGATTAAAGACAAGAAAGAAAACAAATGTATTTTCATTGATATGTCTGTGCCATCTGAACGGAATCTCGCCAATAAAGAAACAGAAAAACCTTCAAAGTACAAAGACCTGGAAATAGAAGTAAACAAAATGTGGAACATGAAAACGACTACTGTCCCTGTCATCGTTGGAGCCCTGGGCCTTATCAGAAAGCTAATGAATGATCACATGTCAAAGATCCCTTGAACGATCTGCATCGAAGAAATCCAGAAGATTGTCTTGCTAGGAACATCACACATCCTGAGGAGAGCTCTATTTATAACCTGAGAATAGACTGGACTTAAAGCCTTAGGACCATGGTTTGGTCTTGGCCCCGCAAAGAAAAGCACAAAAACTGAAAGACACAATACAATAATAATAATAATAATAATAATAATAATAATAATAATAATAATAATAATAATAATAATAATAATAATAATAATAATAATAATAATAATAATAATAATAATAATAATAATAATAATAATAATAATAATAATAATAATAATAATAATAATAATAATACATTCGTATCTGCCCTAGTGCCTGAGCTAGCAGCTCAGTTAACGTATGAATACGCTATACTAGGTTTATGTTAGCTACTACACACAGTATCACATGAAAATACCTCAGCAAAGGGGGAGGAAGTTTATCCAAGCACAGGCAGACATTTAGCTGACTTATTTCAAACGGAAAGAGAGCAATGCCCTCGAATTTCCAAAGTGCTAAATGTAGGCCTAGACTATGGGAATAACTTCCGCACCCTGTGCCTCCAAATATAATTTGCCATAATAACATTTGATATTGAACACCATTGTAACATCTGCTTTGCAACTAATTTGTCAACTGACAAAGATCTCAGTTCTCTCCAAATATCCTTCTTTATGCAACCAAGCGAGCCAAAACACATAACCTTTAATTCAACGTTCCATCCATGACCTCGTAATAGACAGCAAACGCTCTCGTAACGCCCCAACTTCTCTCGAAACGCGTAATCAAAGTACAAATCATAACACACAGCTACTTCAACAATGGTGCACTTCTGTGATACATGATCAATTAAAATATGTCTGGTTTGCGATGTTCAATCAACAGCAGTTCCTCGCGATACTCTGTGAATATTGTCTCCATTAGCTTGTTTGAGTAGACTCGTAGACGACGGTTACTCTGAGAAATAACATCTTCTACTTTATCAGCGATTCGATTGTGGCGACGACTATAGAAATTTCGAAATTCATGACAACCATTCATCAGATGCGCCATATTTTCGGTATGATTTCGGCAAAAGGGGCATAAAGGATCATGTTCACGGTTCCAAATGTGCAGCGTAAAGTTAGTTGGAAGGAGGCAAAGTCGTGCTTTCATGCTGAATTTCACTAACAAGTCGTCTATTTTCCAGTTGTAGAAAATGGAATGTGATGACTTCAAATGAATGCCATCCATGCCGAAAAAGCACCCCTGAATTGACAATTCTTTTGCCTTAATCAAATCACGTTTAACTGTGTAATGAAATAGAATCTTTTGTAGCGATGAAGCGTCGTTGTGAAACTTTCTATCCATGATTACACCTGCTTTCCCATCTCTGAAAACGATGGAGATATCTAGTTTCCTAGCATAGCGCAACAACTCAGGCCAGTCAGACTGACAACCAAAGTTTGTTTTATTATTCAAATATCCATCAACTGTGACTTCGTAACCAAGAAAGTTCTTTTCATCACTCGATTCTGCTACCCCCCTCCTTAACATGTCAAGACTTAGAGACTGACTTCTAAAATGATCTTCCTCATGATTCAACATTTTTAGGAGAAAAGCAATTCGTGTCGCCCGGTATACAGCAGATACACGTTTAATTCCTATTCCTCCGTCCTCGCGTGGTAGGTAAATGATGAGCTGCGTAGTTGAACTGTATAAATCGTACAAATTTCGAACTGTTTGTGTTTGAGCCTTATCCAGTTCTTCGAGCTGTTCCTCGGTAAACCTTGTATTGTTAAAATGATGCAATATTTTAGCAAGAGCCATGTTATTGAAAGCACTTGCCCTCAGCGAAAGTGGCAACTTACATTTTGAGACTTTGTCCAGCAACTCTTTATAATTTTCTAATATTTGATGGACCTGCTTCGGATCCTCTCCAGATAACGATAACGACTTTCCCAAGTATTTATATGGCTTATTGCGCCCACAAACAGCTAATTCATTTGACTGTATTTTCACTTTTGGTTTTATGTCCGATTTACCCTTGTACCAATTATTACCCGACCTTCTAGCGTATAAAACAGCGCATTTCTCGGGTTTTACTTCCAAGCCAGCCTGGGCCATCATTTCTTCCCCTGCATCAAAGATCAGTTGAGAAATTTCTGAGTTATACTGTACGACAACAATATCATCAGCAAACGCTTGCAGGGGTATGGGATTGACCATTCTTTCATTCTGAATGACCATACAACTTATAGCAGTAGCAACCATTGGTTTACACACTCTGTCTATGACCATGATAAATGATAAAGCTCTTAACGGATCCCCTGTTTTGGTTCCTCTAATGATGTTGAAGGACTTGCATAGTTGGACACCACATATCACTGAGAAAGATGAATGCCTGTAAATATCTTCAATCAGGCAACAATATTTCAAAGGGATGCTGAAGTTTTCCAGGGTTTCGAAAATGAATTTGTGATTGACACAACCAAATGCGTCGGCAAAATCGATGAAAACAACAGTAAGTTTAGTGCTCAGATGTCGAAAATCATCAATGGCTGCTTTCAATGTGAAAATCAGTTCTTGTCTATCTCTCTGGCACAAAAAGGCTCTTTGCCAAAACGCAATTTCGTTCATTATGTAGATAGTGATCCTGCCACACAAAGCTTTTGACAATATTTTATAACATGTTGGCAGAAGAGAAATATCCCTAAGTGTTGACAAATCAGTTTCCACGAAAGATTTTTTCGGGATACGTTGGATTATACAGCATTTCCATAAAGAAGATATCCGTTGATTTAGGAGCATGGCATTCAAGACATTAACAAATGTGTGCCAATAATCCAAGAAAATTTGCTTCAAGTCTTCATAGAACACCCCATCAGATCCACAACTCTTCCGTTTGGGACAAGAATTAACGATCGACTAAATTTCATCAATGCCAAAGTAATCTCCCTGGGTTACAGTACCTGCGGCCATTGATCGGTCGAAGAAACTTTGCTCATCTTCCTCAAAACCATGACTTACAGTGCATTTACTTGATTCCTGATAATATGTTTCAGTTCTCTCCACTGAAATGTTAGCTTGGACACTGAGCGGCCACAATCCATCGTTTTTTATGATGGAAATAGCTTTCTTACGTTTTTCAAACCAAAGATTAATTAGCTTTTCTTTAGATACCTCATTTGTTGGACCGTTGTTGTTTGTTCTCAAGGAAAAGAAAGGCCCTATTGTTTCTTTAATATATTTCAGTTGTTTTTCAATATACGATATATCATTAACCACGCTTCGTACGCCATAGTTATCATCTCTTGGGAACCGTCTCAATATACGGTAAACATATTTTAGAAATTTCTCACTCCAATGCTCTCCCCAGACAGCTTTTTGTCGAGAAAGGTATTATTTTGGTAAAAGATTCCATTCAAGATTTTACTAACTTTAAACCAAGCTTCGACATCTCCTTTGCAAACAAAATATCCATGATTTATTCTCTTGGACGCTATCTGCGCCCTAAATTGCTTCTCCTTCACCTCGAATGCTTCCCACTTTTCTGAATCCAAGACTCTGACCTCACTGCAGAAATCGTAATCAAAATGACAGTCCAGCTTGGTGCCAACAAAATGGATCTTTCCAGTGTTGATAGCTGCTTTAAATGCTCTGTTTAACTTCCTGATCATTCGAAAGGTACTGGTGTAGTAGTCCAACAGCTTTTACGACGGCAGTTACGACGGATTATGTGTCAACAGTAACTTCGGGCAGACCACGCCATTAGGCCTGTCTGTCCTCCATCTTGCCAACAACAACAATATAATAATAATAATAATAATAATAATAATAATAATAATAATAATAATAATAATAATAATAATAATAATAATAATAATAATAATAATAACAATAATAATAATAATGATAATAATAATAATAATAATAATGTTTAGAAGAATTTATAATGTTTATAATGTTTATAATAATGTTTATAATAATAATTTACTATTCTGCTTAGCATTAGTGCCGTTAACATCAGAGATTAATGCCAGTGGGTATGGATACAAGATGAACAGAAACAGTGTGCCAATCAGTAACCTGTTTTATATGGACGATCTGAAACTATATGCGTCCAATGATGATCAACAGCAAGGAGAACTACGGATTGTAAAGCAGTTTAGTGATGACATCAAAATGAGTTTTGGTTTAGATAAATGTGCAAAGGCATCGTTCAAGAAAGGTAAACTGATTAGCACGGGCAATATTGAGCTGGATAGAGAAACAACTATCAATGAATTAGATCAAGATAGGGGATACAAATACCTTGGAGTAGATGAAAGTGATGGTATACAGCATACTAAAATGAAGGAGAAGATCAGGAAAGAGTATTACAGAAGAGTACGACTAATAGTGAGATCAGAACTGAATGGAAGAAACAAAATTGAAGCGATAAATAGCTTGGCGATACCTACTGTGCAATATAGCTTTGGGATAATTGATTGGAAATACTCTGAGCTAAAAAAGCTTGATTCAAAGACAAGGAAGATCTTGACAATGCATGGAATGTTACACCCAAAATCTGATGTCGACCGAATTTACATACCCAGAAAAGAGGCAGGCAGAGGATTAATAGAAATAGAGACTGCATTCAAAGTGGCAATAGTAGGGCTTAACCATTATCTTGAAAACAAGAGTACTTTATCAAGCAATATGATTATTATGCATGAGAAGACGAAGGCAAAGAACTCTATCAGTAAAATTGCCAAAAATATCGAAAAGGAAATGGCAGATTTGAATTTCGCACCGAAACCAGACAAACCAACAGCAGAAAACGCAAAAGCACTGAAACAAGAAATGAAGAAAGAACTTATGAAGAAGAAAAATAATAGATGGATCAGTAAACCACTGCATGGAAAGTACCCTTCACTTATTGGGGAGCCACATGTTGACCTTCCAAATACAAATAATTGGCTCAGATCAGACATCAAAGGAGAAACAGAGGGATTATTGATAGCAGCGCAAGACCAAGCTCTATACACACGAAATTATCAAAAACACATAGTTGGCAAAGAAATTGATAGCAGATGCAGGATGTGTTACAAGCAGTCTGAAACAATTGACCACATAACGTCAGGATGTGAAGTATTAGCAAAGTCTGATTACATCGAAAGACACAACAAAGCTGCAGCATATGTACACTGGAATATTTGTAATGACCTAGGAATCAAGACCTCAGACAAGTGGTATGAGCACCAACCGGGCACAGTAACTAACACTGAAACACATACAGTGCTATGGGACATGGCAGTGCATACAGACAGACATGTAGGTGCAAACAGACCTGATATCATAATCAAGGACAAAGTGAATTCAACTTGCAAGCTGATAGATATGACTGTACCATGTGATAAAAATGTTTCAATCAAAGAAATGGAAAAGAAAAGCAAATATCAAGATCTTGAAATTGAGATACAAAGGATGTGGAAAATGAAAACGAAAGTAATACCCATTGTGATAGGAGCACTCGGTACCATCAGAAAAGGAATGGAAGATAACATCAGAAGCGTATCAGAAAATCTGAATCTTCAGACGGTCCAAAAGACATGCTTACTAGGAACTGCAAGGATCCTTCGTAAAGTATTGAGCATCTGAACTTCAGGACATGACATGCCTTAGGTGTATTGTTTACACCCGGCCAAAGAAAAGCAACCAGTATGAACTGTGACATTTGGCAGCATAATAATAATAATAATAATAATAATAATAATAATAATAATAATAATAATAATAATAATAATAATAATAATAATAATAATAATAATAATAATAATAATAATAATAATAATAATAATAATAATAATAATAATAATAATAATAATAATAATAATAATAATAATAATAATAATAATAATAATAATAATAATAATCCTGTGCTGCGAAAATAAAGAACGAATTACAGGAAATGGATAGAAAAACCAGGAAACTGTTGACCATTTATCGGAGTATGCACCCCCAGGGTGACGTAGATAGGCTGTATATGAAAAGAGTAGCAGGAGGCAGAGGACTACAGAGTGTCGAGGAGACAGTTGAGTTGGAAGAAGCGAGTTTGGCCTTTTATTTGGAGACCAAAGAAGAAGAACTGCTGAGAGAGGTCTCACGAGAACAATTTTTGGAATTCAATGGAAGTCCTCTGGATAAGAAGAAAGCAATGTTAAAGGACAGACAAATGAAATACGAAAATAAAAATCTACATGGAGCATTTGAAAGAAAAACGAAAGAAATAAAGGACAGTGTGGAGAGTTGGACTTGGTTAAAGAAAGGATACTTAAAAAAGGAGACAGAAGGGATGACAATGGCGGCCCAGGATCAGGCAATCAGGACAAGATGGGTGCAGAAGAATATCGATAAGATGGATATCACTGAAACGTGTAGGATGTGCGGAGACAAAGAAGAAACCACCAGCCATATAGTATCTGAATGTAAACAGTTAGCCCAGAAAGAATATAAACTTAGTAGACATGATAAGGTTGCTGCCATACTACATTGGGACATTTGTAAGAAAAATGGATTCGAATGCGGTGATAAAAGTTATGAACACGTCGTTGATAGCGAGAAAAAAGTTTTGGAGAATGAAGATGTCAAGGTTTTGTGGGATTTTCCAATTCAAACCGACAAGAAATTGGATCATAACAGGCCAGATATCACAATGATTGACAAGAGAAAGAAAGTATGTTGGCTAATTGATGTCGCTTGTCCATTTGACACAAGAAGAGACAAGAAAGAACATGAAAAAATAGAAGCGTATACAGAGCTGAAATATGAAGTCCTGAAAGTATGGCGGGCGGAAGTGCAGAAAGTCTTCATAGTCCCAATCATCATTGGAGCACTAGGATCAGTCACAAAAAAGCTTAGAAAGAACTTAGAAATGATCAATTTTGTCAAGGGAGTGGAGCCATTGCAGAAAGCTTGTCTACTGGGAACAGCTAGAATTATCAGAAAAGTGTTGGACTTTGGTGACTAAAGAGACAAATGACTTACTATCTAAAGCTGCGGGAGGTGGCTTGATAGTAAGATGAACCCAGTTGAATTGTACGAGCTGTGACATTTCAAATAATAATAATAACAATAATAATAATATTAATAATAATAATAATAATAATAATAATAATAATAATAATAATAATAATAATAATAATAATAATAATAATAATAATAATAATAATAATAATAATAATAATAATAATAATATAGCAGATGATATGTCATGGGCATGGCTCAGAAATGGAACATTAAAATGATAAACGAGTCACTGATTACCGCTGCACGAGATCAATGTATCCGAACAAATTACATCAAGGCAAGAATAGATAAAACCCAGGAAAATAGCCTCTGTCGTATGTGTGGACAAAAAGAAGAAACTGTAATGCACATCATTTGTGAATGCACAAAACTTGCACAAAAAGAGTGCAAGAAGAGACACGACCTTGTAGGAACTGCAATCCATTGGGAATTATGCAAGCAGCTAGAATTCAATCATACTGATAAATGGTATGAACACAAACCGGAATCTGTCCTTGAAAATGAAAAAAGCCAATTGCTGTGGGACTTTAAAGTGCAGACGGATCATCATATAGAAGCTAGAAGGCCTAACCTCATAATTGTTGACAAAGAAAAGAAGACATGTCAAATTGTGGATTTTGCAATACCTGGAGATCACAGAGTTGAAATGAAAGAAAGGGAAAAAAGGGAGAAATATCAAGATTTGGCAAGAGAATTACAAGTACTATGGAATAAGAAAGTTACTGTTATCCCAATAGTGATTGGAGCCTCGGGGACAGTCCCAAAGTCATTGAAAGATAGATTACACTAGATCGGAATTCGAACAAGAATTGACACCATGCAGACCACAG
The DNA here is from genome assembly GCA_964019985.1 of Aurelia sp. 4 Dawson et al 2005. Classification (NCBI taxonomy): domain Eukaryota; kingdom Metazoa; phylum Cnidaria; class Scyphozoa; order Semaeostomeae; family Ulmaridae; genus Aurelia; species Aurelia sp. 4 Dawson et al 2005. Next base: position 5,973,258 of record OZ026512.1, on the reverse strand, counting down.
CGTTGCTGAACACAGCCCGGATCGTAAGGAAAGTCTTGGAGCTCTAAGGAGGCTTGTTGCTACTGGAACTTCAAGAATAATCCGCCAATAACGGTGTGAGATGAACTCACAATAATAATAATAATAATGAAAATAATAATAATAATAATAATAATAATAATAATAATAATAATAATAATAATAATAATAATAATAATAATAATAATGATAATAATAATAATAATAATCTCCCCGAGGCCATGAAATACCGGGTTGGCGTCCGGCGGGGGCTAGTCTGTCTCATGGGTGGGAGGGACTCTTTAGCCTTGGTTGGCAACCCTCCTAGAGATGGTGTTCTGATAAACACACCGGTGGTTGTGTAACCTAAAATCCACTATCCTCTTATGAGTGAAATGTCTAATTCAAATAATGAAGATAACGGCGTGAATGAGATTGGAACTAATAGTGAAGGTCTCTCGCCCGGCAGGTGTACCATGGCCCAGCAGCATGGTCCCGGTCGTCACCCAGCTACTGCTAGGAGGACCCGACGAAAATGGTCTCACGAAGAGAATAGAGTTGTAATGGAGTGCTTTTACAAAAGCAACCCAAAGAAAATTGGTTACCGAATGAGAATGCATAACTTATGGATTGAACAGGGCATGTTTGTAATAACAGAGCAGAGACTTGTGGATCAAAAGTCTCAAATAATAAAGAAAAAATGGCTTTCTGAATTGGAGCTTGAAGCCATAAGAAGGTCAGTCGATGATGCTGAATATGGTCAAATAGGAAATTTTATTGGTGGTACAGGGAGAACGATGGGAGATGACGAAGAAAATCAACAAGCGGACGCAACAGCGAATAGCAATGTAACCAATAGGCAAGGAGATGAATTCACAGGAGAACAGCTTACCAATGAGTATATAAATGAGATACATCCGGATGTAGAGTATGATGAGACAAGCTTAACTGAGGAAGAGAAGCTACTTATGGAGAAGATAAAAGATTTTGGCAGACAGCAGAGAGAAAGATTACCACCATTGAAGGGAGTTGACAGCAAGAAGTTAAAAGAAGTGGTCAATAAGGTTAATGCGGTGTTGGGAAAGGTGCAGGTGAAAGATATAACTCATGTGAATGATCTGATGTACGGAGGAGCAGCTTTGGTAACTGAAATGGTGGGAATGCGTAGAGAACAAAAAGAAAAGAAAGAACCATGGTGGAGGAGAAGATTAGAGGATCAGGTAAGACAACTGAACAAAGATCTTAGCAGGATTAACAACTTGATTCAGCAAAAGAAAATAAAAAAGAAACATCAAGACTTCCTCCAGAGAAAATACAAAATGAAACATAAAAGTCTTCAAACTGTGAGAGAGGAAATTAAGCAAAGAATAGCAGCGAAAACGGGAAAGATAAAGAGATATCAACAACGAATAAATCAGTTTCAACAAAACAGATTATTTGTCAACAACGAGGGGAAATTTTATCAAAACTTGAACGCAGAAAAGGAATACCAAGACAGTGAAGCTCCTGAAGCGAATGATGCTATAAATTTCTGGTCAGACATTTGGGGGAAAGAAGCTCATCACAATAAAGAAGCAGAATGGTTAGAAAATTTTCGCTGTGAAGTTAGAGACATTGACCAGCAGAGTAATATAACAATCACACACAAAGAAGTCAAAGCAATGTTGAAAAATTTCCCGAATTGGAAGGCTCCTGGACCTGATGGCGTACAGGGATATTGGCTAAAAAATTTTGTAAGTCTCCATTCAAAACTAGCTGAGCATCTAAACCTCTGCTTAGAAACAGGTGAAACTCCTGCATGGATGACAAAGGGAAGGACTGTTCTTATCCAAAAAGATCGCAGCAAAGGTACAGTCGCCAGTAATTATCGGCCTATTACATGCCTTCCACTTGTCTGGAAGCTTTTAACTGGAATAGTTGCAAATGAAGTGTATAGTTTTCTTGAAGGACACAATTTACTACCCGAGGAGCAAAAAGGATGCAGACGTAACTCTAAAGGAACTGCAGACCTACTCTTTAGAGATAAAATGATACTGAAGGAAGTCAAATCCAGGAAAAAGAATCTAGCCATGGGATGGATAGATTATCGGAAAGCATACGACATGCTTCCACATAGCTGGATAATTGAATGTCTAGTGAATCTAGGAATTAACGAGAAGGTTCAAAACCTATTGAAAGAAAGCATGAAGAAGTGGAAAGTAGAGCTCACTTGCGGAAAGCAAGAACTTGGAGAAGTAAACATCAAACGAGGAATATTCCAGGGGGATGCCTTATCACCGCTACTATTTGTAATTGCTCTAATACCCCTGACCAGTGTGCTGCGAAAGGTAAAAGCAGGATACAATTTTGTCTCAAACAAGGAAAAGATCAACCACTTACTGTTTATGGATGATCTCAAAGTCTATGCAAAGAATGAAAAAGATCTAGAGTCTTTGATTCAAACAGTAAGAATATTCAGTGAAGATATTGGGATGGAATTTGGTTTAGACAAATGTGCTATATTGATAATGAAGAGGGGGAAAACAGTCGAGGCAGAAGGAGTAAAATTACCTGATGAGAGAAAGATTAGAAGCCTAAAGGAAGATGAAAGCTACAAATATCTCGGAGTGCTTGAGGCAGATGACTTGAAAAGATCAGAAATGAAAGAAAATATAAAGAAAGAATACAAAAGAAGAGAAAGGAAGGTCTTAGAGACGAAGCTGAATGGCCATAACCTAATCAAAGCTATCAATACTTGGGCAGTAGCTGTCATCCGATATTCAGCTCCCTTCCTAGACTGGAACAAAGATGAGCTTTCAGCTTTGGATAGAAGAACAAGAAAGTTGATGACGATGCACAAAGCGTTGCACCCAAAGAGCAATGTAGATAGACTATACCTATCAAGGAAAGAAGGTGGAAGAGGTCTTATCAGTATCGAAGACACTGTGAGAACTGCGATACTTGGACTACAGAAATACATCCAGGAGAGTGAAGAAAAGCTAATCACTGCCGCAAGGAAACCAGAAGATATAGTAGAAACAGCAAAGGGATTCAAAAGTAGAAGAGCAAAGGAACGTAAGCAAGACTGGACCGACAAAGCGTTACATGGACAGTTTTTAAGACAAACAGAAGCAGTTGCTAGCAGGGATAGGTGGGAATGGCTTAGTAAGGGAGGAATTAAAAGAGAAACGGAAACGCTCATCCTAGCTGCGCAGGAACAAGCAATTAGAACAAATCAGATAAAAGCAAAGATCGATAAAACGCAGGAGGATAGTTTATGCCGAATGTGTAAGCAAGCTGATGAAACAGTAAATCATCTCTTAAGTGAATGCAGCAAGATGGCGCAAAAAGAGTTTAAACGACGTCATGATTGGGTCGGAAAAAAGATCCACTGGGAAGCTTGCCTGAAATATGGATTTGATGTAAAAAGCAAATGGTATGAACACGAACCAGAAACAACAATGGACAACGATGTCAGTACAATTCTCTGGGACTTCAACATACAAACAGATCATGTCATACAAGCAAGGCGTCCAGACTTAATCATCAAGGATAAAATGAAGAATGAATGCCTGATAGTGGACTTCGCTATTCCATACGACAGTCGAGTTGAAACAAAAGAATTCGAAAAGTTAGAGAAATACCAAGATCTGGCCAGGGAACTAAAAAAATTGTGGAATATGAGTGTGCGGATCATACCTATAGTTATTGGTGCCCTTGGAACAACCCCTAAAGACCTCCGAAAAAGACTCAAAGAAATCGGAATCGACACCAAGATCGTTGAACTGCAGAAAACAGTCATCCTGAATTCTGCCAGAATCCTCAGGAAAGTCCTCGAGTTTTGAGGAGACTTGCTGTCACCAAGCCTCAAGGACAAATCATGAACCATTTAAAGAAAATGTGCGACAAATAGATAATAATAATAATAATAATAATAATAATAATAATAATAATAATAATAATAATAATAATAATAATAATAATAATAATAATAATAACAATAATAATAATAATAATGATAACAATGATAATAATGATAATAATGATAATAATGATGATAATAATGATCAAGCAGATCAGATAAGACACCAGGAAATGAAAGATAAAGTTATGAAAGAGTACAAAAGACGGGTACGAAAAATTCTGGAAACAAAGCTAAATGCAGGGAATCTCATAAAAGGTATCAACACCTGGGCAGTATCGCTGCTCAGATATTCAGCTGCATTTCTAGACTGGACAAAATTTGAGATGGAACAGCTAGATAGACAAACACAGAAACTGATGACAATGCACAATGCCTTACATCCGAAGAACAACGTTGATAGGCTATATTTACCACGGAAGGATGGGGGAAGAGGACTTTTAGGAGTAGAGGATACAGTCAAGATAGCAAAAGTTTCATTGAAAAGGTATGTCAACAATTGTACAGAAAGGTTACTAAGTTCATTGAGAATCACAGAAGAGGGTAAAGTTATTGAGTCGGAAGCTGATGTAAAGAAAAGAAAGAGAACGGAAAGGAAAGAAAACTGGAAAGAAAAGACACTGCATGGACAATTTCTGAGGCAAACTGATGACATCGCTGGTGAGGACAGGTGGCTATGGCTAAAGCAGGGAAACTTGAAGAGGGAAACAGAATCTCTAATACTTGCTGCACAAGAGCAAGCAGTCCGTACAAATGTGATCAAGGCCAAAATTGATAATACTCAGGAACAATGTAAGTGCAGAATGTGCGGAGAAAAGGACGAGACGGTGAACCACTTAATAAGTGAGTGTAGTAAGATGGCACAGAGAGAGTACAAGAGAAGACACGATTGGGTTGGTAGGAGGGTGCACTGGGATGTTTGTAAAAAGTATGGCATCGAAGTAAATGATAAATGGTATCAACACGAGCCAGTTTCAGTGATAGAGAACGACAAATGTAAGGTTTTATGGGATTTTACAGTGCAGACAGACCATATCATCCAAGCAAGGCGTCCAGATATGATAGTCATTGATAAAGAGACAAACAAGGCGCAGGTAATAGACTTTGCTATCCCATATGACAGCAGGGTGGACAGTAAAGAGATGGAGAAAATTGAGAAGTACCAAGATCTCGTACGAGAACTAAAGAGGCTGTGGGACATGAAGGTGGTGGTCATTCCTATAGTATTGGGGGCATTTGGAACTACCCCAAAGACATTGCAGAAAAGAATGAAGGACATTGGCATTGAGACAAGAATCGGTGAATTGCAGAAAACTGTTATCCGCATACAGCAAGGATCCTTAGAAAGGTCCTTGAGGTTTGATGAGTCTTGTTGACATCAAACCCCAAGAAGAACAAGCCATTGACTAGAACAATGTGCGTTATCTTTCAATAATAATAATGACAATAATAATAATAATACATCGCAAGACGAACATCGCGAGCAGTTTGCCGGAAAAGTTTTCGTTTCATTTAGGAGGGCAAAAAACCTTAAACACACTTTGGTTCGCGCTAAATTGCAAACTCAAGATCAGGAGCTGGTGCCAAAAGGAACATTTAAATGCAGTGGTAAGAGATGTCAAATTTGCCCTATTATTCAAGAGGGCTGCAGTTTCTCTAATGCGAATGATTTGCGATCTTTCAAGAATTTTTCAGGGGCTTACGATTGCAGTTCTACAAACGTAGTTTATATTTTGCAATGTACATGTTGCAACAAAAAGTATGTTGGCAGCATTAAAACAAAATTTCGTCAAAGATTTAACGTGTACAAATCATACTTTCGGACTTACAAACAGAAGCATAATGCTGGTACTCTTGATACAGGAAAGGCGGTCCCTCAGGCAAGCTTCTTCTCTCATTTGTTCGAGGAAGGCCACCATGGTGAATTTTCGGTCGTTATGAGCCTCATTGACGGAGCACAGGATGTGTATTCCCTTCGCAGGAAGGAGCTTTTTTGGCAATACAAATTGGGTTTGTTTACACCAAATGGCCTAAATGAGAGGGCAGCCGATGTTGAGCTGGATATATTTGCTTGTGGCACTGCTTAGTTCTCTTACAATTGCATTGAAAATCATGGGCAGCGTAATGGCAGGGGTGTTGGCTGGCTGACTTCGTGCAAAATTGCACGTAGTGGTGGGGTGGAATTCCCCATCGAGCTATCCTGGATTTAGCAACTTAAGCAAATCCTTGGAGGGTCACTGGCTTACACTCCTTGCCTTCTGTCTCGGGTTGTATAAGTTCTTGTCACGTAGAGCTTTCACTCCCTTTCTAGACAGTCCAAATCCAAAAGCAAAAACAGGGATGAGAAAACTTTGGAAGGCCCCTTAGGGGGATTTTGTGCATGAAAATCATTCCTGGTTTCGAAACCGCTTTGCTCTTAGGTAAAAATTTCTTTTTATTTCAATAAAATTTTAAAATAATAATTTTTCTTTTATTTGTCTGGGTTTTAGAAATACATTTTTATGCAAATTTTAGGTTTAGAGTATAAATACTAGGCTGTCTGGATTTGTAAATGCACTGAAGAAGATTTTACATCGAAACGGATGACATAGAGCAGTTGTGTTGTTTTAATAATAATAATAATAATAATAATAATAATAATAATAATAATAATAATAATAATAATAATAATAATAATAATAATAATAATAATAATAATAATAATAACAATAATAATAACAATAATAAAAATAATAATAATAATAACAATAATAATAATAATAATAATAATGATAATAATAATAATAATAACAATTCGTTGAAGCAGAAGCTCAAAAAAATGCCAAACTGGAAAGGCCTGAAGAAGATTTTACATCGAAACGGATGACATAGAACAGTTGTGTTGTTTTAATGGTAATAATAATGATAACAATAATAATAATGATAATAATAATAATAATAATAATAATAATAATAATAATAATAATAATATAATAATAATAATAATAATAATAATAATAACAATTCGTTGAAGCAGAAGCTCAAAAAAACGCCAAACTGGAAAGGCCCTGGCCCAGATGGGGTGCAAGGATATTGGCTCAAAAACTTTACATACTTGCATGAGCGAATAACATTTGCATACTTGCATGAGCGAATAACATTTACATACTTGCATGAGCGAATAACATGACATAGAACAGTTGTGTTGTTTTAATAATAATAATGATAATGATGATAATAATAATGATAATAATGATAATAATAATAATAATAATAATAATAATAATAATGATAATAATAATAATAATAATAATAATAATAATAATAATAATAACAATTCGTTGAAGCAGAAGCTCAAAAAAATGCCAAACTGGAAAGGCCCTGGCCCAGGTGGGGTGCAAGGATATTGGCTGAGCGAATAACATTTTGCCAAGAATGAAAAGCAATTATTATTATTATTATTATCATTATTATTATTATTATTATTATTATTATTATTATTATTATTATTATTATTATTATTATTATTATTATTATTATTATTATTATTATTATTATTATTATTATTATTATTATTATTATTATTATTATTATTATTATTATCATTATTATGGCTGAGCGAATAACTGTTTGCCAAGAATGAAAAGCAATTAGAAAGTCTTATTCATACTGTAAGAATATTTTCAGATGATATTAGAATGGAGTTTGGATTGACAAAGTGTGCATTGCTAGTTATGAAAAGAGGGAGATTTGAAAGAAGTGAAGGAATAGATATGCCAAATGGAGAAACAATGAAATCAATTGAAGAAGGAGGAGGGTATAAATACCTTGGTATTTTGGAAGCAGATGGAATCAAACATGGAGAGATGAAAGAAACTGTGAGTAAGGAATATATAAGGAGAATCAGGAAGATTTTAGGATCAAAGTTAAACAGAGGAAATATCACCACAGCAATCAACTCCTGGGCTGTTTCAGTCATAAGGTATGGGGCAGGGATAATTGACTGGACAAAGGCAGAACTGCAGCAAATGGACAGAAAAACGAGAAAGTTGTTAACCATGTATGGAGCCCACCATCCCCAAGCTGATATTGATCGATTGTACCTGAAAGAGCAGATGGAGGCAGAGGGTTAATTGGTATCGAAGACTGCGTACGGATGGAAAAAGAAAGTTTACTAAGATACGTCGAACAGAGTAAGGAGAAGCTGATACTTGCTGTTGGAAAGGAGGAAGTGTTGAAAGCTGGCAAGGGGGAGAAAGACAAGGAAGGAATACAGAAGGAACATGCCGAATTGAGAAGAAGTAAGCCATTGCACGGACAGTTTGAGAAGGCAACTAAGGAAGTCTGCGGAAGAAGATCATGGGATTGGTTGAAAAAGGGCCATCTGAAAAAGGAAACTGAAAGTACAATTGTAGCTGCACAGGATCAAGCCATACGAACCAACAACATCCGCAAACACATCCATAAAGAGGATATATCATCAATGTGTCGAATGTGTGGAAAATTTGATGAAACAATAGCACACATAGTAGCAGAGTGCCCAAGTTTAGCACAGAACGAATATAAGAAATGGAGACATGACTAAGTAGCCAGGATGATCCACTGGAAGTTATGTGAAAAATGGGGCTTTGAGAGGGGTGAGATGTGGTACACCCACAATGCAGAGAAGGTATTAGAGTCGGATGTCTGTAAGATTCTGTGGGACTTCTTCATTCAAACGGATAAGAAACTGAATCACAACAAACCAGATATAACTGTGATAGATAAAGTAAATAAAACATGTCTCATCATTGATCCATCATGCCCCTTTGACTCTCGTATGGTAGTGAAAGAAGAAGAGAAATTATCGAGCTATGACGAACTCAAATACGAACTTGCAAGAATTGGGAGCATGAAGAAGGTAACCATCGTACCCATAGTAATTGGAGCTTTAGGAACAGTGACAGAAAGGATCGATTCCTGGATAGAACAGATTGGCATAGACTGTCCAGTTGCACTGCTGCAGAAAGGATGCCTCCTTGGATCAGCTAGGATCATAAGAAAAGTAATGAATAGCTAAGGATAAGAAGAAGACTATATATGATAGCCATGGCTGCAGGCAGTAGCCCGCTATGCATATAACATCCACCAGGAACATGAACATACCTGAGAACAAACACAATAATAATAATAGTATAATATAATATAATATAATATAATATAATACAATATAATATAATATAATATAATATAATATAATATAATATAATATAATATATATTATATTATATTATATTATGTTATATTATATTATATTATTATTATTAAATTATTATAATATGATATAATAATGATAATAATAATAATAATAATAACAATAATGATAATAATGATAATAATAATGGATATTAACAGATCCACATGACATGGCTATTCTCTGTTAAATGCTACCTAAAGTATTTTCTTTAATTAAAAGTCAGGATTGTCCTGAATAAATACGGGTTGTCCATACTACACTAAAATATATCATTACAATAACTTACTATACTATATTCCATTAAAAACTTATGTAACAATTTCATTTTTTAAAAAGTCTTTAAATGATGTTAGGGACTTATCATAAATATGAAAGTTTCATATATTTTCGGGCAGAGAATTAAAAAGTTTTGCTGCACATATGTACTAAAGACACAAATCAAGTTTTTCTTATATTTATCGGGGCAAGGTTGGAAAAATCCGTATAAAGACCAGTAAATGTCTTCTTCCTGTACAAATTCGTACACAAATCATGGTTAATGAGAACATGCAAGACTGGTAAGGAGTTTTCTGACTCAACTTCAGTGGTGAAGGTGATGCTAGGGTGCTGACAATTAACATACTCTAAGAAGAAAGTAATATGGTCCCTGTCCCTAAATAAGCAATGAGGATAGAGAACATATCTATGATACAGTACAGTTTAAACTCAAAAGGACACTTTTCTAAATAGCGTTTTCAAGGTGACTTATAAATATATTAGCAGGGCACGGTCCCAAAGGAGATTCCAATGCTACACCATCAATTTGGTCAAAAGCTGCCAGTAAAAACAAAATGATTTTCTTTGACAGCAAAGCCCAACAACTTGCGAAAGTGGGTGCGGTCCAACGAACAATCCCTGTAATGTAATATATAAGTTTCATCGAATACTAAGTTGGTGAATAAATCTATAGTCTCGTCTAACTGGATGTTCGTGAACAAACTATAGACATCTAAACTTACATAACGAGCTCCTCACTTGAACTTCAGTAATCTTTAAGCTTTCTTATGTTGCCTGATGTTATTGCAGTTTTATTATCATTTAGATTTCAAAGACTTGTGTGTTGGGGAATTTAAATGTGAAACTAAAACTGAAACTGAAAGGATTGCCAACCAAATCCCTGTAGTAATGGAGCTGCTGATGCATCGGAAGGGATTCATTCTCAATAGAGGAGAGCTGCTCGTTGATAATCAGGTCCAGTTCTTGTCTTCTAGCGGAAAAATATGAAAAGTTTCCTTGGCCTTCTTGGTGCAAATCGCAAATCACTGATGCACTGTAGAAAAAGAATATGTCTCAGAAATGACCTCTGTGGTACCCCAACAACAATTATGACTCAAAAATGAAGGCATAACAAAACAAGTTGAGAGAAAAACGAATTAAGTGATCATTGAAATAGATAGATTATCTGTAAGTTCTAGGTACCTTGAAATTTCAGAACTGCTTCGTAGATGACTTCAAATGCTTTTTGCAATGCCTGAGTTGCATCATCTCCACCATCTGGTAATTTCATATTGATGAATAGAACTGAAACTTGTCTCATTTCAGACAGCCACTCCAGATCTTGGCCATGATCAAGCTGAAAGATGTTCTCATTCAAAATAACTTATAAAGATATTCAATAGTTTCATGATCAAGCTAGGGTACAATAGAATGATGAAGAATACGCAATGCACGAAGATCACAGAGATACATTTCTGTATGCTAAGATTTGTCATAGGAATGACAGGAAACCCTTTAGTCTGCCTGCTGTTTTCCCTCTCGACATGGTAAAATGGAGATTGAGTGAGGATACAGTCTCTACCATGGAAAACGGTCTTACTAATATTTGCTCACATAGTCTGTAGTTGTGCAGAATGGGATTATTGCTCACTCAAGTTTGTGCTATTGTGAATCAGAGTTTGCTAGTACACTGCGGTGTACACTGCGTTTGCTAATACACTGCGGACTCTTATGCACAAAATTTTAGATTCACTCATCATAAAATATAAATACTCACCACTTCAAGGGAGTGATTAGATCGAAAAATCCTTTCAAGGTAAGTACATTGCAAAAACTACCACAGAAATGCTTAACGTTCCAAAATCGTTCAGCACACAAATTTAGGCCCATTACCATCACTTTTCGCAAGAGTTTGTTATCAGAATGATTTTTCCCTCGTCAACTCTTCAAGAAAAATTTTTGAAGCCATTACAATGTTTAGACATAACTCAAGTACCTACTTATTACTTTATTACTCAAGTACTCAAGTAATAAAAGGTTTCGTAGTAATTTTATTCCTGTAGGTACTGGAGTTTCTTAACGTTTTCCGTGATCGAGTCATCAGTTTCTATGGTTTCTTATAAGCAGTGTCTTATCATAAGAAATATGTGTAATTTCTAGACATCGTAAAGACTAAAAAGCTTTGGGTTGAAACCTTCGTGCGGTATCAGTAAAAAACATGAAGATTGTTATGGAGCCTACAATCAGTTGCAAAATTGTTGAGCCACCCCCAGAATTTCAGTTTATTTGCCCTTGTTTTCCCTCCTCCCACCTTGTCAATGTTGCAGTACCACAAAAAAGTTGCCGAAAGTTGCCGTGTCATCTCGATCAGGCACTTTTTTCAAAACAACATTGACATGGGGAGAGGGGGGACGAAAATTTCACTTTTCTCTAGGGTTGCTCAACAATTTTGTAACTGATTGTCTGAAAATGCTCACATTTCAATGGATGTAAATCAAAAACGTTTGCTTCAAACAATGTGAAAGTAATATAATGTGCAATAAATTGGTAGATAAATGCCTCAGATTTTTTCGGGAATTTTAGAAGCTTACGCGGTCTCGCAGCGTCCCTTTGAAAATATGCCTATTTTGACATTTTTGGCTATGTGCCTACTTGTTTAGGCCTCGCAATAATCAGGTTCGACGAAGAGGTATACAACAATAATTATTTTTATTAGCACGGGAGTGTTTAAATCAACTTTTTGAATTGCTAACATTACCTTGTTTAATGAAAATGGTGGAGCTGCATAGCTTTACATTTTCTACGTGATTTCTGTTAACTTAGGGTAATTATCTGGATTCTGCCTTTTTTGTCACGATGACTGGTCATAGGGAAATGATGATTATCTGCAAGGAAAGCTGGCTTCGTAAAGCTTTACTGATGTATGTTCATATGCAACAGCTATCAAATAGATACCGCGTCTGCGATAGCCTCTGTCTGGCTGTAAACTTATAGGAGTTCCGTTGTGTAAAATTAGCCATTTTCAAGCCCTACACAAAAAGAAAAATATGATTCTCGAACGAAATTACAAATTCTTTAGCGGAAATTCATGACACAGTCAGAAGCGAACGTCTGCTCACACAATTATTCCCATAAACCACACAATGTTGTGCCGTATTTGTGTCTTTCAAAGGAATCATTTCACTTGATCAGGCGCGGGAAATTTGAAAAATCGACATTTGAATTTCAAAGGGCTTACGTTACCCCTTTGAAATCAGTCAAAATTCTTTTGGGAACGGACAAAGCCCTATAACAAATCATTTCTTATCGGTCCACTGAGCCCACAGTGATTTGAAAGCCCAAATAACCAAATAAAGATATTGACGTCACCGAGTGAGGGGTTGAGATTGAGAATAATTCTCACCAACAATTCCCACTTTTTAAAGTTCCTTAAAAACGGCCAAAAACCTCGATAAACAGTCAATAAAGTCAACCAAAATGTAGCAAAGGCCTGAGAGTAGACATGTGCGAAGTTTTCAGCAAAAAGCTGGCACTCATTTGATGTAAAATGACAAATAGGTCAACAATTCCCACCTTTTACACTACTAAAATGACTTCTATTAGCTTTTTAAGGCACCAAAAGTGAGCAATGTCGGTGTGATTCCTAACAGTTTAGCTTTGTCGTGCAAAGTATTTTTCGTTTTTGGTTATGAATAGGAGTCTCCACTCCCATTGACATCAAAGTATATCTCCTTTTGATAAATAAGGTATGTTTACCCTTGCAAAGAAGCACAAAATGGAATGAGCAATGTTAATGAGGAATGTACTGAGCACTGAGCATTGTGGCGAGCGACGATGACGTAATTCGATTTGCTTGCGAACTGGCGTCATGCACACAAACTGCTCGCATCCTGTTGCCATCTTCAGTGCGCTCGAGTTGCCAGAGTTTGATCAAGGTTTGATGATATTGAAAAGCGTTATGATTACTTTCTATCATGATTTGAACGAAAGGAAAACGCGTCTTAAATATTCACTATTTCAGAGAATTAGGCCATATTTTTGCCAAATTGTGGAAAAGTGTGAATTTCAAAAATCACGTGAAAAATTTCTAGCTGATGAAACTCTTTAAGCCCAATGCTTATATCATCTTTGTATCAATAACATTCTGCAGGCAAAATTGTGCGTCATTGCCTTCATCACTTTTCTTGAAAAATGGAGTTAAAGTTGCGAGCCATTTTGTTCTGATTTGATACCAGGATTTGAAGTTAATACACCTACCGAGCTGTATTAAATTTAATCAACTGTTTTACCCCCCGATTAGACTTAATCGGGCTTCGACCAATAATCTGCAATCGGAGTTTAGGTTTTAATCGTGGATTTGGCATTTTATTCTTAGATTAGCCCTAATCGGAGTTTTGAACAACCAGGCCCACAATCCTGGCCATAAGTGCTGAGAATGCTTGGAAAATCTCAAATTTTTTCACTTAGCAAACCCCCCCCCCGCTCCCCCAATTCAATGTTGTTTGTAAAGAAATCCTAAAATCTGACAACTGCCATATCTCCTGAAGGCAAAAAAAACAACATTGAGATGGAGGAGGGGGGAAGTGAACAGCTTGACGGTATTTTGGTAGTGAGGTCTAAAAAACAGGGGAAAGTCAATTTTTTCTCAACACCTTATGGCCAGGATTGTCTGTCTGAGGATGGAATTCTTGAAAGTCATTGGGATCAATTCAAATGTACACTTTCCAACAAAATTGACCAGTAGAATTCAAATCTGGAAACGAAATTAACCTACAACGTCACGGTTTTCAGTTATGACGTCATAATTTAGTTTGTAAAGCAAGGTCGAATGAGAAATTACAGAGTATTGCTCGTTGGAGCCAAGTAGTTGTGCTAAGCGGCTTTCGTTTGAGTTGCGTCACTGTCTTATTAATTGCCGTCCTAGCGGCTATCATAAACTGCACATGATTGGCATATGGACGAGGAATTTATCGCTTTAAGCTAAAATGTTATGCTTTCCCTTAATGATACGTTTCAGAATTTTCTTTGCATCTCACTCTATTCATGGAGGTTTTATCTCGCATAGAATTGTGAAAGATTTGTTTGCTATAGATAACACATCTGCGTGGTCTTCCTATCGATTCCATGGGAACCTGAATTGGAATAAAAAATTTCTGACGTTTTTGAAGTAGAAGTATGCAGGTGCTTGATTCACCTAAAGCCATCCAAAGGGGTTTATCATTGTGCCAATTTATTCTAGGTTATAGAACCTTCGCCACATCGCTAGAAGATTGCTCTAATGCAAAGATTCTTGGAGGTCCCAAAGTTTCCGACTGTTTATCTATAAATCTTTACTGTATGGAGGTGGGAGACGTTCAGTTTTATCCGAAAAATCTTTGCCAACGGGTAACGCACGGGTGACGGAATGGGTAACGAAAAGTTGTGTAAGGTTCAGTACTGATTTCCAACGGGTAACACGGATAACGGGCTATTAATTGAAATTTAACTTTTAGATAGGTGTGATACAAAAACAACGCATAAAAAGAATCTACAATACCTCATGGTGGAAATCTACAAATCAATGAACCATCTCAATCCTGAGTACTTGTGGGATTTCTTTATCAAGAAAGAAGTTCCCTACAACCTTCAGACTAAGGAACTATGCAAGCTCCCCTCGGTGAGCTATCAGCGCTACGGAATGAATTTTCTATCCTTTAGAGGGAGTCTATTGTGAAATGCTCTTAGTGACGACCTAAAATTAGCAACTTCTCTCGTGAAATTCAAAAAAGAAATACGTTGCTAGGATGGCAACAACTGTACGTGCTAAATTTGCACTTAATTTAGGATTTTTACATATTTCATCATATTATATATTGTGTAGATAGTTGGTATAAATTAGCTGTTGTTGGCTACCCATAAACCAACTGTAAATATGCTTTTATGATTATGTTTATGATTATGATTATGGTGATATCCAAAAGTGCACGATCTTATCACTTATTTCCTGGACTACTATACAAATTTGCTTCTGGATTAATTTACCCCTGTCGAGTGATCCCTCGCTATGTTTGCGTGCGTAAGAAATGAAATACGATTTGTACACGTTGAATCTTTGCCTAAATTTGATTCTAGTGCTACCTACATATTTTTTGCTGCAAATGTCAAATTGTAGTGACTACAGAACGTTTTCTGAATTGCAGTTACATCGGCCCGAAAAGTTTTTGAAAGATCTATTTTCGTCCGAATTTTCAAAACTATCCGCCTCCGTTATGAAGTTGCATATCTGGCAATTTTCCCCGCCATTGCAGCTGTAGGTACCCTTAGCCAACAGAGGCTTACCAACACTCGGTAATTTAGCTCTAAAAAGTTTTCTTTGAGACGTTTGGCATTCTGGAAAGACAAACTATCTTGTTTTGGAACACTTCTTTGTGTTCATCATGTACCAAAAGGTGTTTGAATTTTCTTTTAAAATTTCATAGACTTTATTAAGAGCTGGATGATAAGTAAGTACGAGAGGTATTCTCTTGTCATCCTTATTTTTTGGTTGCCCATCCAAAAGACTTAAACGATCACGGTCGCGGACTTTCCTGAATCGCGCAAGCCCCTCAATTCAGTAGATTAATCAAAAATTCCAGAAGGTACAACAACTTTAACAAACAGATGCCCTCTCTGGAAACTTTAAACGGAAAACGCAAGTTAGAATACTCCCTTTCGTAATGCCTTATAACAAAATACGTCACAAATCAACAAAGTGCTGCAAAGACATAGTAAATAATCCATGAAAACAAATCCCTGAAAGTGATGATGATTCCGGGAAACGCAGCTTTGTTATAAATCGTAGAATGAAGACGACGATGAGAAAAGACATTTTGTGGTGAAACCAGTTATATTAAAGAATTAAATTTGACAATCCAGTTGAAAATCCATGATAAAGAAAAGTTTGACAGTCCAGTTGGTTAGAATAATTAGTTATTTATTTATGACATATTCGGTACGTTTCGACTCTGGCTAGAGTCATCTTCAGCAAAGAAAATATGTGCACGAGGGCCTCTTAAACTAAAACGAAACACGGCATGCGGGAGGGGGGAAATACCTAATAAGGTAAAGTAAACATCAAAACAAAGAAGAAAAACAAGTACTAAAATGTGAGATGAAAAACAAGACCTAATAAGGCAAAAAACGGAAAAGATAAACAGATCAAAACAAGCAAACTCAGAATAAGACCATGGGAATAGATGACGTTTGGGAGTTCAAAGAGGGCGTGTCTCGTTTTATTAAAAGACTCTCGTGAATAAGAAGGTCAAAATGATTGTCTGTTTTGCTTATAATTTCAAAGTCATCAAAAGATGCTTTGTGGCCAGATTTAGAAATGTGGTCCCCTATGGACGAGAAGTTAGACTTTATCTTTTGACCTGCTTTGTTAATTCCTAGGTGCTCTCTACATCTAACAATTAAATGTCTTTTGGTTTTACCATAGTAAGTGGCATCGCAACCACTGCACGCATATTTATAAATAACGTTCGAGCACATTAAGTTTGAAAAGCGATCTTTGAATCTGAACAGTGAAGAGAGTCGTCTAGGGGATTTAAAGATGACCTGAAATTTAACATCCGGGTAGCACTGTTTAAGGAGCTTGACAAGCTTGGTTTTAACCTGTAAGCTAAATTGACCTAGAAAGGGGAGGGAGAAGAGAACGGCTTGCCTCTCTTCACTGTTAGAAACAGGTTTCTTAGGACAAAATTGCTTATCTAAAAAAGATTTAATTATACGATCTACAATACTTTTCGGAAAGCAGTTTTCACTGAGGATTGTTTTGATTTTAAGAATTTCCTCATGAAAAGTTTGGTACGTAGAACAAATGTGAAAAGCACGGTAGATGAGCACAGTAACCAAATTGATTTTGTACTTGTTAGGTGCGAGGCTAGCAAAATCTGTATAAAGTCCAGTAAATGTTTTCTTCCTATAGAGGCTGGTGGAAAAACAGTGAGATTCCTTTTTGACAAGAACATCCAAAAATGGCAATGTGTTGTTTTCCTCGATCTCGAAAGTGAATTTAATATTTGGGTGAAAACTGTTGATATGCTGAAGAAACCTATCCACGTCGTCTCTCCGATTAAATAGACAAAAAGTATCGTCAACATATCTACGGTACAACACCGGTTTAAACTGTGTAGGACAATCATTTAAGTAACGTTTTTCCAGGGCACACATAAAAATATTGGCAAGTGTGGGCCCGAGGGGGGAACCCATGGTAACACCATCAATTTGATCATAAAGTTCCCCATCGAAAATAAAATGATTCTCCTTCACGGCGGAACAAAGCAACTTGCGAAAACTTTCGCGATCAAGGGAACAACCATTATACTCAATAATATCACTGTTTTCAAACAATAGGTCAAGACACAGGTCAATGCTTTCGTTCAAAGGGATATTGGTAAACAGACTGGAAACGTCAAAGCTAGCCATAACAAAACCCTGGTTCCCAGTAGAAGTAATTTCCTTAACAAAAGAGAACGAATCTTTGACCGTAAATTGATCTACCGTAAAAGGTTGCAAAATAGGCACCAGAAACTTGGCAAGTTTGTAGTTATAGGTACCAATGGCCGATAAAATGGGTCTGGCAGGGCAATCCTGTTTATGAACTTTAGGTAGACCATAAAGAATACCGGGGGTACTACCAGACGGGCATAATTGCTGGTAAACTTCTTCGCTAATGCGGTTCTCCTTTAAAAGCTTGTCTCTAAGTAGGCGGATTAACTTGTTCTCTCGTTTTAAACAAAGTTCTAAAGCATCACCGTCAAGTTTTGAAAATTTTGACCTATCACTGAGTAATGTGAGAACCTTGTTAATGTAATCAACACGATTTAGAATCACCACACCATTTCCTTTGTCAGGGCGGATAATAACTATGCTTTTATTTCTACATAGTTCCCTGAAAGCATCGAGACAATCCTGCCGTTCCTAGCACTACAAAGGAACAAAAAATTGGGGACCTACTCGTACAAACAGATCCGAAGAATGAATGAGAGGTATGAAGCATTTTTACCTTTTTGGCCAAACATAAGATACAAGATGACCCTTAGCTAATTTTGCTAAGGATAAGCCGTGAGCGACAAAATGTACTGACCTTAAATCTCGAAGCATTCTCACGGTGAGTTCAGTTGACAATTGTTTCTCCAAAAGGGACCAAGGTGAAAAAGACACACTTGCTGCAGTTCGCGCGCAATCCAAATTTCATATGACAAAGGCTTCTTTGGACTGCCTTGGGGCAGTGCGAAGATGGCGAGTAACGCACATTTTATCTTTTATTTCCCTTTTCAGTCGTCCATCAGTTTGGGTGCCTCAACATTATATATCATTGTTTTAAAGACAGTCTGTCACGCGTTTGATTGGATCTCATGATCTGACTTTCTACGGCCATAAAAAGTCGACCTTGAAAATTTTGTAGACTTAGGAGCCAATCAGAGTTAAAAATTTTGATCATGTGATCGTATGTTTCGCGCTCTCCTCACATTTCGCTGCTAAAGAAATGGCGTGCGGCCTAAGTTAGTGTGTGGTACCGTGTGATCGAACATTAGCGTAGCTTTTGGAAGCTAGATGGCGGAGCAGCACTCTCGAAGATCGAGCAAAAGTGGAAAGCCGTTTGGTCGTCGTAGGCTTGGGAGCTCAGAGAAGACAAAGTATCGGAAGATTTGTCTGAAAGAGCCAACGTTCGAGCTTTGGAGCTCACTCAGAGAAGAGACTGGTTTTGAAACAGACAATGATCTTGCTCTCGTATTGATAAATTCTTACAAGAGGCAAGCTGAACGGTAAGTATTAAATACCCTCTCTTCATCTATGTTTTAGTTAATTTCCATGAACAGAAAATTATATTTTCATTAACTTATAGTTCAGGCTCATTAACGTTAAACTTGTCAGAGCGGTGTGTTTCAACTGTGTGTTTATTTTGGCATCCCACTCTGTCTACTAGAATGGGTTTTCTAAGAAAAAGCAACAAGAAAGCTATAGGGAAATTCAAAGAATGAGATGGATGGAAGGATTATAATTTGGGCATTCAGTTGATCTAGGAATAGGAATAATTTAATAACCATTTAGTACAAAGTAGTTTTGATGTTATTGATTGTATATTCCTTGATTTTATTTTAAGTTCCAATTATCTTTTTCAGTGGTTTTCATCATACCATGAGACGCCAGCACATGTTTCAACACCAGTGTCAAGATCAAGACAACAACATGCTAAAAATCCCCACGAGCTCACAGCCCATTACTTGGATCTCCAAACCTGTCAAGTGTCCTGGAAACAGACAAAATGCTACAGCAAGAAGCCACAGAATCAGGTGTCGGCAGAAGTGCACAGTCAAGCACATTTTGTGGAAATGAGTCAGAATCAAGGTGTCCTGACGCTGATGAATGGTTTGAAGAAAGTGAGAGTGAAGAAAGTTCTGTTGATGAACTAGACTCTTTGTTTAATGGCATGAAAATTGGTATAGATCATCACCTGAACCACAAAACCACACAAATTGAAGAAATTGAAATCACTGAAAACAGTGACTCTGAAATTGAAATTGAGCAATCTGAAACGATAAATCAGAGCTTTTGTAAAATAAGCCAACCTGAAAAAACTCTGCTTCAAAACATAACCATGGACTGGGAGGAGACAGATGAACAGTCAATCATTTTAGGCAAAGAACAACAAAATAGAGTGGTTTTGCCAACCAATTACTTTGATGAATTTTTTTCAAGGCAGAGACATTGATGAAGATCTAACCTGTGTCACTGACAAGAAATTCATTTGCAGTGTTAGTCAACTCCACAATCTAGTGAATAATTGCAATTGCAAACAATGCGGGCAGCCAGGAAGAATAGTGAAGCATTCATTCATTGGTAGTGTTGTTGAGATCACTATCACTTGCAAAAATCAGCATCAATGGAAATGGTCATCTTCAGCAATGCTGAATAGAGTTTATGCAATAAATATTCAGTTGCTAGCTGCAGTCATTTTATCAGGCAATCTCTTTGTAAAGTTTTCATTGCTGGCAAGATTTCTGAATCTGGCAATTCCTTCAGAGGCTACATTGTATAGAGTGGCCAAATTGTATGTGTACCCACAAGTCTACTCATGGTGGGATAAGATGCAGAAGCTTCTGTTTGAGCTCTTTGGCAACAGAAAAGTCAACGTTGCTGCAGATGGTAGGAATGATTCTCCAGGCTACAGTGCAACTTACTGCAATTACACACTCATGGATACAGAATCGAATCTTATTCTTCACCAAGAAATCATTGATGTGAGGAATGCAAACTACAAAAGTTCAAATATGGAGAAGCTTGGATGCAAACAGGGCTTAGCCTCATTGAGGAGCCATGTTGATGTTAGAGGCTTAGTCACAGATGACCATAATCAAATCTCAGCTATGATGAGTATGTTTTAATAGATGGTTACGCTAAAGATGGTATCAAGGAACTCTTTACCAAGATGCATTGCATTCTAATTGCTTATCTTTAACAATTTTGATATGTATTCAGTCAAAGAATGCAATCCAGCTTGGTTAAAAGTTTCTTGACACTCTTTTGCATAATCATGAATTATATATTTCTTGGTTATCTTCAGTTGCTCATTCTGACACAAGGGTAAGGCATGGAATTCTGAAACTAGTATCAGGCCTTAGTACTATAAGTTTCTTAATTTACCATGAAATGTTGTCCATTTTAGTACTGAAAGGTTCTTAATTTGTCTCCTACTTTTTGAATGCAGAATTATTAGTGGTTGCTAAATCTCTGCAGATATGTTTCATGACACTTGAAACATCATACAGGAACAACAGTGTTCTGTTATGTTGAAAACAAAAGTGGCTAAATACTGTAGTATTGCTCAAGAATAAAAGTTCAATGATAGATTTGCTAATATCCATGCTTTTAACATTTAAAAGTTTCTTAATGCTTCTCAGACATGTTACTAGAGCTTTGTAAAATTTGGCCATCTCAGTGCTAGTTTCTTATGAACCAGTTTCTTATAGAAAAGATGTGTATTATACTTTAACTTCAATCACTGGTTTACCCAACAAGAATTTTCTTTAGTAAAAAGATGAGATGAAAAATATAAATGGCTATTTTGCTTTGCAGGCAAAGAGCAGGTCTACAGCAATATTGAATACCAAAAAGATGTATGGCACAAGTCTGCTAAAGTGACAAAGAAATTTGCCCTGGTAAGTTATTTTGTAAAACATTTATTGAATATAAATTTTGTTTTGGACCCTAGAATCTAAATTGTCTATATTTGAAACACAATGATTCAGATGCAAGATTTCACACGCTAAAGGCTTTTTGATTTACATCATCATCAGAGTGTCATCAACAAATTCTACCAAGTACAGTATACATATGCAACACATCAGTTGTATGATTATTCATCTTACATTATTCATCATATCTCATCCCGATCAGAAATTATGTAATATCTACAGTACAATATATCTACTTGAATGGGACAGCTTTAAACTATATATTTATAACTGGAACACATGGCTGAAGGCTGAATTCCACTTGTTAAAACTTTTGGAGCAGACTGATTTTTTTTACACAATAAAATGTTTTTCATTCATAACATTATTCAAATTCAAAGAGACAGTTTCTATTATAAATAATGGATTTCCAGTCCACACTGAAAATTTTACAGTGAAAAAACTCAGCCTTTAAAGATACTAAAAAAGTTACAATTCTACCACCTAGAGTACTATTGCAACAGACCAATTCAATTGATGTTCAGTGCATCAATCATATTAACTAGTTACTCTTATCTTTCAAATTTTAAGGTAGCCAATGAAAAGAACAACAATAAAATAAGGGAATGAATTCCTGCAATTAGAAACCATTTCTGGTTCTGTTCGGAGACATGCAATGGAAATCTGGAAGTCTTTAAGGTAAGCAAACCAAAAGTTTTCAACATATAAACTTGAAGCAACTCCTCAGCAGTTCTAGTCTACTATCTATCAATGTTATTAACATATTCAATACATGGTCTTGGAGAAGTTTCAAAAGTTTTGCTTCAAACCTAGGAGCTGTACAAGGTGCCTCAAAAGAAATTGTTCCACGTTTGATAAATCATTAAAAATAGACCAAATCATTGATTGGCTTCTAATGGACATAAAATGACCCCAAGATTACAAAATGATTTTAGAGACCATAATCTTTTAAATCCGCAAACAGACTTTAGAGCTACAAGCTTTGAAAGATCAAAATTTGTACGACAGCTGAAACCAAAGGAGGAAAGACTTCTTTCATTGACTTGCAATGGAAGATAGTACAAATGCAGATTCTTGACGGTACAAACACAGAAAAATACATGGGTGGAAGTATATACTGTTTTCTCTACCAAGTTTTATGTTGAATGGAACCTTTCAAAAAGGAGACCAATGGGACTTTCCTTTTATTTCTAGGACAAATGGTTGAACATGTTGAGACACATGTGCAATATGCACTTTGATTGCAGTCATGGACCTTTAGAAACACAATCAAGATCTGATTGGTTTTCCCCAAGTGATCCATACTTTGCTGCTGTTCGAGAACTGGTGTTAGACAAGAGGCTGTTGAAAAGCTTTGCATACTACACAAAGTTTGGGTAGGTTTTAGAGGTTTAACTGTATTTATAGTGAGTTTTGGTGTGCAATGCACATAAACATTTGAAAGAGTTCTTGAAGATTATTTAGCATGAAAACCGTTTGTCCATGTAGAGACTGTAATAACAACATGCTAAAACTGTCCAAACATCATGCTAACATTGTTATTTGCATCAGTCATTTTATTATTGTTTCATTATCATAGACAAACTTGCCTGAACATTACCAGGAGAGAATTTTGCTACTCCCTATACCTAAAAATTTGTGCCTGGGCATGACTATGCCTGTTGCAAATTTCACTCTCAACCATCAGCTGATCATTCATAAATTCCTGATGCTTGCTTTTCAATTAGACACACTAGTGAATTGGAGGTTTTCCACAATCATTTGTTGATGTATACACCAAAGAGGGTATTTTCAGGTAAAATAACTATTCTTCATTTGGTACTTTTAAGCAATAGTGCCGCATTTGTTTGGCTTGTTTTCAAAGTAGATGCCATTGAGGACTGTCATTAAAGTTTGAATCATTGAAATTTTTTTGAAAAACAAGTGAGATGCACGCCAATTTTCAGGCAAAGAAAAAGTGAAAGTATGAAGGCCCATTTCCACTTCATCCTTCATTTGGATTTTGGATCTGACTCCATTGTTCAGCGTTCGCATCAGAATGATAAAACAATGGATTCCAATATGATAAAACAATGGATTCCAATGCAAAATCCAAAATCCGAACAAAGTGGAGATGGGCCTTGATAGTACTTTGAAGACATTGAGTCCTGATAATTAGCCTATGAATACCCAATCATGAGGCACTATCTTTGATTGCTCAACTGATTGGCTAAGATGTGTTACATTTTTCCGAACAAGAATTCTTGGGCTAAAGTGCACAGGGCTACTGTATATCTGTATTGTTTACTAGTTATAATTTACCTGACGGGATGTAGGTACTATCCTGCATAAGGCTGATTTACACTCAGTAGAATTTTCCAAGCGGAGTGGAAGTCTTTTGTTTACACGAGAAAATGTTGTTTTGAATTTGAATAAAAATTTTCGCACGACAAAAATTTTATTATGTAAGATTCAGTCTGGTCAGAAAATTCTACTGTATGGAAATCAGCTGTACATACTCCTTTTATTCACACTAGATATCCAGCATACAAGGCCCGCAGTTACTTGGCCATAATTGACCACAACCATCATTGCCAGCTCCCTCGAGCAAAGAATGAATTTGGGGATGCTATGTATACAAGAAGGTGGAGCAAGAAAGCTGGGAGATGGATACCAATGGTAAAACGGGAAAAAAGGGTTACGAGTATATCCCTAAATTACTTGCGATGATACTAAATGCAAGAAGAACTGGAACGGGCAACATAGCTAGGCCCAATATGTTGGCTCATGATGATCCAAGGCAATTGGCAACAACAATAGCAAAATTACCCCCAAAAGCAACGAAAATACTAGTGGAGGAGAAGATGTCCCGATTCAAGAAGTAACTTTACAGTTATTTCAACACTAATGTTAAGGTGTTTTGAGTTTTAGAGTTTACTCTCATCAACTAATGATCTTTATACCCAGTGTAACGGTTCTCTGGTGATGGATACTTTCGTCTTATTTTCCATACACAACAAGATGGGATGACCACTCTGTTCCCTGCACCAAGGGGGCCATGCTGCCACATAACAAATTGTCGGTATCCCATGTGCCGCATAGTCTTTGGATCTTGCCGTGGAACATCAACCCTTATATCACATTGGGAGTTTATTGCTACCTCTAAAGTTGTCCCATTTAAGCAGATGTCATAAAATGTTTGATCCATGGTCAAGCATTGGGCTCTTTTACAACATTTCAGCTCTTTTAAAGTTTGGCATCTCTACGCATCTTCTACATTTGCACCAAGATGGAACTGTGCTTGGCACAGTTGCGTGTTCTGCAGGACCGAGAGGAGCATTCCTCCTGTTGAGGATATCAATGAGGAGACTCTGCCACACCTCAAAGAAATCTGCTGCCATATCCAGCAACTCTTCATATGCCATGCTGGCTAATACCCCCTGAAAAGAAAATATGATTTTATTGAGCTGCAGAAAAAGAAAATTAATACAAAATCAGCCTGAAAAAATAAACATACAATCCATAGGGAATGTCAGATGTGCCATTTATTATATTCACATATTGTTTTTGTTTTCCATGTTACTCAATATGAGTGAGATAATACAGTATTGTGCAGATTATGGTGTCAGTTTCTCACTTCCAGGTTATTTCTCAGATTTAGCAAAAAATTCAGTTTTGCAAATCCTATAATGGCAAAGTGCATTTTATTATGATTATGTAAAATTACTTTAAATACTGTAGAGTTGAAACCTACTTAGAAACCTTACAGTGAAGGCCTTTGTCACATACTGCCATTTTCTTGTCAAAGAATTCATAATGATAATGCTGAAAATTCATTCTTTATAATGGCTCAAGAGTTCTTATCACAGTGGGAAGATTTCTTGAAAATTCTTCATCATTAATAGAATTTTTTTGATTTTAATGTGAGCAAGGCCTGTACTGTATTTGGCAAAAATACATCCTGGTCATTTATTCTGTATATATAGTCACACTTAACCTTAAAAACATAGGAATTCACAAGCACTGTGTACAATTATTTGTATGCATTTGCATTTGATATGCATTTGAACACAATTCATTTGCAGTTTTGCATGGGCATCCCTTCCGCTGACATGTATTATTACGACAGTCACATGTTACTGAAAAGGAACAAGGAAATGGAATTTGTTCATTTTTCTCTCTATCAAAACAAGGACCTGCCCCTATAGCTGGTCTCCTAACTAACCTTGCTGTACAGACACACCAAAGTCTGTAGGAATTGCAGCAAACAAGCAGTCCCTCTTAAAAACGATGCTAAAAATTGTGCAAAGTACCTTCTGAACTGCAAGAGTATGGGATGGGCCTCTTTTAGGCGTACATCTTTCTTGTGCTAGTTATTAGGCCTACTAGTGGCCTACTTAGGCCAATGTATATGACGTGAGTCATCTTGGCGAAGACTCCGTACTTTGTTAATCAGTGTAGAAGGGGATAAGAAAAATCACTTGGCTACCTACCAAGTTTTGTCACAGTCTCCGGAACTGGAACTGCGTCCTCTGAAGGTCCTTCGTGCAGTTGCTGATTATTGATTGCAGCGGGCCTAACACTTGGATTTGGCTCCGCTGGCTCCGTGACGATCGGAGGCCTGTTGAACACCATCAAGCCTAGTTGCTGAAAATCGCTCACAGCATCGTCTATGTCGGGAACTGTGAAACGTCGTCTGTTTTCCTTAGCCATGATGTAAAAACAAACTCTTTGTAAGCTTCGCTGGAGCTTCACAGCACGGCCGACACACTTCATTCACTTCTTCGAGCTGTCCATCACGTGTGTTCGAGCCTTTTCTTCCCGCTATTGTCTGAAGAACTCATGATAGCCAATCAAGCGCGTGACAGACTGCCTTTCAACCATTCAGTGTCAAAGTACAAAAAATCTACATACCTTGTCAAGAACAGGGGCTGCAACATAGGATCTAAGCTCTTGAACTTGATCACCAGCAAGACTAAACTTCATCTTTTGTCGGTCTGAAAGTAAAAAAATTTAAGTGGCAGATATTCATGACATGAATTGTGTCTTTTTAACATCATATTATTTGGAAAACTAAATAAACGAGTCGTTCTTGGTGTCATGAAGATCACAAATTGCCAAAAATATCCGTGCATTTAATAGCCCTAGATCAGAGATACCAAATGATGTAAGGTGTTCTGTCTGTAGATCCAAATACAGGAAGTTTATAAAATTCAGAGAAATGGAGTAAATTCATGATATTTTCGAGTATTCTTATGGCTTTTTGTGGATTAGTTTCCGCATCTATAAGGTTTTGATAGGCCATAACCTATTCCATATGGGCTATTCTCAAGCTACCATGTATGAAGGGGGGGTGCCTTCCACCCTAATCTAATCTCTGCTAGCCTCATCAGAATTAAATACAACTTAGCACGGTTACAGATCAGGTAGTTTTTAGCGTGTAGCGTCATATAGGTGTGGCTGCCACGATTTAAGACGCCACAGTGACATGAATTTGAAAATAAGTGAAAATCAGGCTTCCAAGTTAAATTTTGATTTTAAGTGGAAATGAAGTTAAATGAGCTTTGCACTAATCCGCAGTAGAAAAATAACCTGGTTCCGAAAATGCAATGAGAAATTTAATATTTTGGGAAGACACACCTTCTTCGGGACCAAAAAAGTTGTTGGGAAGCGGTTCTGTGCACTTGGTCTATAGTGGCGGCTTTGAGATCTTGTGACGTCAAGCGTTTTACGTATTGTAAACAAACGGATTGAATTGAAGCAAGATTAGTAGGCAGTTCACCAAAATCGAAGCACGAAAGAAGCAAATAACCAGCGCAAAAATGTCTGACTGGTCTGAGAGCAGAGACAATACCTCGACGAGGGCACAATAATCCTCTAGTAATAAAGACGAGTTACATTTGTGCTAGCAGCACGACCCATTTGCGCCTTCTCATGAGGCGTATGATGATGGAATGGCAGTTGCGAAGGGGGGAATGAGGGACTTAGAGGTTCGGTTGGAAGATGAAGCTGATACACGACCGTCTCAATTTCGATGCTCTTATTGCAAGGTTTATAGAATAAACTCTCTCTGTAATAAACCAGCTAAAGTTTTATAGTGAGTTCATCTGTAACTGAAACCTTTTCAAAACGTTTCAGAAACTCATCAATCTCGTAGCACATGCAGCCATATCATAAAATTCAACAAATCAAGAGAAGCATTGTATACTGAGTAATGAAAAGTTTCATGCAAAATGAAACAGCTTTGATTACTAATGGAGGGCTGATCAAATATGATTACATCTAGATGTACATACCATAAACGGTACCTTCATCTCATTCTAAAATGTTTCTCTTCTGATTCATTTTGGACATAAACCATTCAGTGCGCAAAGTCACGAACAAGGAAAGTTTTGTTATTATCATTATTAATTATTAATAATTCATTTTACGTTGGCAAGAAAAAAAATATATATACATAGGTAATAAGCTAATTAGAGCCAACAAAGTAATTTAAAACCTACTTTACTTTGCCCCAAATAAGCCTGCAAAAACCCTAAATCTTTGATAAAAACTTTGCACAATCTGCAGATGCAAGTACTTCTTTCCCATGATTTTATTTTTCGTTTGAATTCAGCGAGTGTGTTGGAATCTTTAATTTACCTCGGTAATGAAGACCACAATTGGCAACCTCTGTATTGAATATTCTCTATTCCGTGCGTTGTTGTCTTATCTTTTGGCAACAGCAAATGATTTTCACTTCGTAAACTGTATGGAATATTTCTCTCTGTTTGAATAATTTTTCATAAATGTTGGATTTAGATTATTTTTTGTTTTGAATATTTCAATCATTAGCAGTTGCAGATTGTGGTGATGAATACACTCACAGAAAAAAGGTGGTTTCTGGAGTACCCTTTAGGGTACTCCAGTCGGGTACAAATATAGTACCCTTCAGGGTACTCTGGAGTACCCTTTGTGAGGGTACTCTGGAGTACCCTTTGTGAGGGTACTCTGGAGTATCCTAGATATGGTACTTCAGAGTTCCCCTAATGGTACTTCATAGTTCCTCTAATGGTACTTCAGAGCTCCCCTAATGGTACTTCAGAGTTCCCCTAATGGTATTATTATTATCATTATTATCAATTTCTTTACAGTTGGACAATAGTAAAAATAGCTAAAAGTAGTTAGCTAATTAATTCCAACCTAAAAATATTACAATACAAACATTACATAAAAATGGTGGATAAAATATTTATAAATTGTCAATATCAAACAGTATAAAAACAGATATCTAAAAATGTGCATTACAAAAAGCCCAGGTTGGGAACAAATGTGCGGCATAACCTGCATGAACAATTTTCTCCGTACCAATTCTTTATCTCTGTTTTAAACTGATAAAGGGATTCTGAATTGTGTATTGTTGGTGGTAACGTTTGCCATAGCTGCGGATCTTTAGATCTGACGCTTTCAGAGCCGTTTTTGACTGATCTCACTCTTGGTTGAATAAATTCGTTATTTTTACGCAAGTTGTAGTGAGTAATATTTTCACAGAAAATTTCCTGCATAAATGAGGGATTTAGGTCATTTCTAGTTTTGTACATTTCAGTCATAAGTATTTGCAAGTTCTTTGTATGAATAGTGACTGCACAGTCCCGCTGTAATAGGTCACTAAAAGTCGATTCGATGTTCTCATATGTTATTCTCAATGCCCTTTCCTGTATTTTGTTGATTTTTTGTTCAGCTGCCTGTTGTGGAACATCCAAACTAAAGGGCAGTATTGAAATTGACTAGTAATAAATGCCCTCATCAAGATTCTTAGTTTGCTATGATCCATATACGGGGATATGCGGGCAAGTGCATAAAGTTTTTATTACTGGCTCTTTGGCAAAGTTTCGAGACGTGATGGTCAAAGGAGAGTTTACTATCAGTATGAACTCCAAGTAATTTCTCTTCAGAGCTATTAACGATTTCGGCGCTTCCAATCTTAACAGCAACTGGATCATCACATCTCTTCCCAATGACCACAAGATGACATTTATCTGCATTTGATTTCATAAAGTTGTTGGCAAACCATTTAATGCTACGTTGCAGTCATTTTCAAGCTTATTAGTTATGTTTTCCAGGTTCTTGTCGCAAGCATAGATTGTGGTATCATCTGCATAATTACAGATATCTGAGCTTTGAATGAATAGTAAGAGATCATTGATGTATATTTTAAACAACAGTGGGCCTAAGACTGACCCCTGAGGAACACCTCGTGGTAGTTCTTTCCAAGAACTGAAGGAACCATTTACCTTGACTCTCTGTTGTCTGTTTGTGAGGTAATCATTAATGAGTGCTAATGCTTCTTGAGAAAAACCATAGGCATGCAATTTTGCAATCAAGAGATCATGTCTAATACAATCAAATGCCTTGGAGAGATCCATCAATACTGCCCCTGCTTTACCACCTTTATCGAGGCTTATCTTGAATTTTTCTAAAAGCCTTACGAGAGCATGTTGAGCACTGTAACCTTGTCGAAAACCACAGAGAAGTGAAGATAAAAAAGGCGTAATTAAAGCAACTATCTGTTTGTCCATTATTCTTTCAAACAGCTTTGAGACCGTTGGCAGAACGCAAATTGGCCTAAAGTTAGTCCTGGTATTGGTTGGTCCATTCTTGGGAAGAGATGTGATATCGGCGCACTTCAGCTCATCAGGAAAAGTCGAATTGTAAACACAATCGTTAAAGATTTGTGTTAAAGGCTCCACGCACAAATCAGAATTAGATTTAAGAATTTTAGGAGTGATATTTTTGTGTGTTGTAGCTCTCTTAGGATTTAAATTCCTAATCCCTTTGTCAACGGCATCAGGGGTAACTTTTTGAAAAACAAAGTGGCCAGCATTTTGATAGTGACCTTTAATTTTTAAAATGCTTGGATGATTCGCAAATTTTTGTACAGCTTTCTCGGCAGGGTCCGAGATTCCTTCTGTTGCATTTTCATTATTTGAATTTTCATTTATTCCAAGAGAATCAGTAACGGTAACGAAAAATTCATTCATAGTTTCTGCTACTTCAACATCGTTGGAAATAATTTTTTTCTCCTACGGTCAAACTAATTTTGTTATTAGAATGTGATTTGTCAGAGAAAAATGGTTTCACAGTTTTCCAGAATTTCTTATTGTCGGTGATATGTGAGATGTCCAGGTTGTTGTAATAATTTCTTTTTCTTTTCGAAATAGCTCAACACAAGAATTTCGCTGTTTGCGAAACTTGTTCCAATTTTCAGCAGTTTGATCTTCGTTATATTTATTACGCAGCCTAGAACGCAACATGGTAGCTTTACGCAGAGCACGTGTCATAAATGGTTTATCATTTGCCCGGACATATTTTTTCTTAACTGGAGTATGTTTGTCTAGAACTCTGTCAAAAGCAGTTTCAAATGAACTGTAATTCAAATTCGATGGATCTATTTTTTGTAACTCTTGTCCAAGATCACTTTTGAAAACATTCTCATCATACTTTTTGTAATTTCTATAGTTACTTCAGAGTTCTCCTAATGGTACTTCAGAGTTCCCCTAATTGTACTTCAGAGCTCCCCTAATGGTACTTCAGAGACCCCTAAGGTACTTAGGTACTAAGTCCCCTAAGGTACTTAAGAGCCTTAAGGCTCTTAGAAAAGTTCAAAATTAGCCTTGATGAGGGTGGAAAAGCAGGGGCCGTATTGATGGATCTCTCCAAGGCGTTTGATTGTATTAGACATGATCTCTTGATAGCAAAGTTACATGCTTATGGTTTTTCTCAAGAAGCATTAGCACTCATTAACGATTACCTCACAAACAGACAACAGCGAGTTAAGGTAAATGGTTCCTTCAGTTCTTGGAAAGACCTAACACGTGGTGTTCCTCAGGGGTCAGTTTTAGGACCTCTTTTGTTTAACATATACATTAATGACCTTTTCTTTTTCATTCAAAACTCAGATATCTGCAATTATGAAGATGACACTACTATCTATTCTTGCGATAGGAGCCTTGATAACATAACTCATACGCTTGAATATGACTGTAATGTGGCTTTAAAATGGTTTGCTAACAACTTTATGAAATTAAATGCAGATAAATGCCATCTTCTAGTTTTTGGGCAGAGATGTGACGATCCAGTTACAGTTAAGATTGGAAATACTGATGTTGTTAATAGTTGAGAAGAAAAATTGCTCGGAATTCATATTGATAGTAAACTCTCCTTTGACCATCACGTGTCGAAGCTTTGCCAAAAAGCCAGCAATAAACTTTATGCACTAGCCCGCATATCCCCGTATATGGATCATAACAACAGCGAGTTAAGGTAAATGGTTCCTTCAGTTCTTGGAAAGACCTAACACGTGGTGTTCCTCAAGGGATCATAACAAACTAAGAAATTTCATGAGAGCATTTATTACAAGTCAGTTTCAATACTGTCCTTTAATCTGGATGTTTTACAGCAGGCAACTTCACCAGAAAATCAACAAAATACAGGAAAGAGCTCTAAGAAGTACTTATAAGGACACCGACTCTACTTTTAGTGAATTGTTACAGGACTGTGCAGTTACTATTCATACAAAGAACTTGCAAATACTTATGACTGAGATGTACAAAACTAAAAATGGGCTAAACCCTCCATTCATGCAGGAAATCTTCCGTGAAAATACAACTCGTTACAATTTGCGAAATAATAACGAATTTACTCAACCCAGAGTGAGATCCGTCAGCAACGGGACAGAAAGCGTCCGATATAAAGGTCCGCAACTGGGGCAAACGTTACCACTAACAATACGGAATTCAGAAAACCTTTGTCAGTTCAAAAATGAGATTAAACATTGGTTCGAAGAAAACTGTACTTGCAGATTATGCCGCATATTCATTCCAAACTTGGGCTATTTGTGAAGATTGTTTTTAGATTTCCGTTTTAAATTGTATATTTTGATAACATGTAAATATTTTATCTACTATCTTCTTATGTTTAACATTGTATATACGCTTTTTTAACACGTTGGAATTAATTAGCTACTTTTTTATTTTAGCTATGGTATTTTATATCCAACGCTAAATAAATTGAAAATAAATAAATAAATAAGAGTTCCCCTAATGGTACTTAAGAGTTCCCCTAATGGTACTTCAGAGCTCCCCTAATGGTACTTCAGAGTTCCCCAAATGGTACTTCAGAGTTTTCCTGATGGTACTTCAGAGTAATGGTACTCCAGAGTACCTTTAATGGTACTTCAGAGTTCCTCTAATGGTACTTCAGAGTTCCTCTGATGGTACTTCAGAGTTCCCCTAATGGTACTTCAGAGATCCCCTGATGGCACTTCAGAGTAATGGTACTTCAGAGTTCCCCTAATGGTACTCTAGAGTACCCCTAAAGGTACTTCAGAGTTCCCTTAAAGGTACTCCAGATTACCGCCAATGGTACTTCAGATTTCCCCTGATGGTACTTCAGAGTACCCCTAATGGTACTTCAGAGTTCCCCTAAGGGTACTCCAGAGCAGGGCCGTCGAGAGCCAGCTCGAGCCCTGTAGTGATCTATGAGGACGGGCTTTGAGGGGGGGGGTTGGAGGCGTAGCCCCCAAGAAAATTTTTCGCGACCACGCCCTTAAGTCTCCCGGAAAATGAGGGAAACGCCTCTTTTATGACAAAATTTCTCTAAAAAATTACTTAAACACTCCGTGTAAAAGCAATACAAAAAATCATATTTATGAATCAAGGACATCGTTTCATGCTAGTAATGCCTTGTTTGTGCCAGAGGGAACCAGCGACTCAAAGGCCGAAAAGATCGAATGTGAACGGAAACTCAACGACCCTACGACACCAACGACTGACTTGCTAATACAAACCAGTTTCGATAAATTAGAAGCACCAACGACTGACTTGCTAATATAAACCAGTTTCGATAAATTAGAAACATCAATACGACGGTTTGGTTTCTGACGTAGTAGACAAAGTAGACAGTTCTTGCAAATACCCTTTTAAAGCAGATGAATGCCATAAAAATGCACTGCAGAGATGTATAGCAATAACAAAATTATCTGGCGCAAAATATTTACGGGCCCCTTCCGGGCCCGGGCCCTGGACCATTTACCCCCTCTACCCCCCTTCTCGACGGTCCTGCTCCAGAGTACCCTTAAAGGTACTCCAGAGCACCCTTAAGGGTACTCCAGAGTTCTCCTAAAGGTACTCCAGAGTATTCCTAAAGGTACTCCAGAGTACCCCTAAAGGTACTCCATAGTACCCCTAAAGGTACTCCAGAGTACCCCTTAAGGTACTTCAGAAGACCCTTAAGGGTACTTGAGAATGTATCTAAATTGTTATTATTTCCTTGGGAAAGAATCAACGGGAGTCAGTAACAAAGAAGAAAACACAATAATTGTCTTGCTATCATGACCTTGACTGGCTTCACATGAAAATTTATAACAAAAATATTTTGCGTTGTTCAACGTTAGCTAATTGATATACGAATGCTGTACAGAACGCTAAAACTTCAGCTTGCTATAAAATGTGTGGCTGCTTCTATGCAAGATAAATTAAAGCTACAAAAGAGTTGCTAGTTACAGAATTACAGAAGGCTAGAAGCACTACACTTTTATATTATGTGTTCTTAACGTTAATAATTTCCATTCAGTAGTGGTGGCGCCAGGGAGGGCTAGAGGGGGGTTACAGCCCCCTGTTAGAAGCATCTAGCTCCCCTGTCGGAGGAAATTTCGCGTTTCTGTCGGAGGAAATTTGGCAAAATGAAACAAATGATGTACGAAAACTGCATTTTCTGGCCATTTCAGCCTACCTGTCGGAAGTTCCTGCTCCTCCATCGGAAGATCTCTGGCGCCCACCCCAGAGATCAGGTATGACACTGAATCATTTATAATAACTAATAAACAATAACCTGAGTGCACTTTTCTTCTTACGAGAAACAAACTTTTTGCCTTCAGTGTAGGTGTTTCTTAATATTTTGTCAAATCCGGCCTTACATGTTTCTTAAATGTTTCTTAAATTTTCTTGAAGTCATTGAAATTTCCAACAACTGTCCATGACAATGAATGACAGGAAACGAGATGTTTCTTTTCCTGCATCAAGGGAAAAAGATCCTTATTGTGTCCTTACTATTTGTCCCGGTTAATCAAATTTTAGTGAATTTTCAAATAGGGAGTACTTTTTGGGATGCTGTTTGTATTTTGCTTAGAGTGAAACCAGCTCTTTTCAAGTTTACTTTTGAAGCTCAGCCTGCCTGAGTTTCTTAGGTGTTTCTTATTCTTGATCTGATTTGAGCTCATTTGAATTATAAAAGTTTTTCTTATAAGAAAAAACCCTGTAATCTTCCAGCATTGTCCAAAATGTTTTACAGTAAAAAATCTGTTTGTGACATTCATCAGGACTCAGGTAATAAGCACTTGTTTCCAGAACATATAACCAGTCAAGTGACGTAATGGGCATCATCATCATCTTCATCATCATCATAGATTATACTAAGCAACATTTAATGGAAAAATGGCTACGTTACAACTAACTTGGGCTAAACTTCAACCCTATCAAGCCTAGGGTATTTGATGCTCTACGAAGCCTAGGGGAGGGGCTGATTCGCCCCCTTAATTCATTTCTGTTCTTGACAACCTAGAGCCTTGAAACTTTGCATATGTATAGAAAATCTTATGGTGAACGAAAAGATGAAATCTGTTTTTAAAAATATCACGTGACCTTTCCATGACATCACATTGTTCAAATTTCAAAGTCAGTAGGGTTCAGTACTAAATATGTTCAATCGTTGATTGTGAGGAAACAAAAAGCACTAACTATGTCAAAATAATATTTGCTCTGTAAAGAAAATTAATAAAAAGTGATGAGGTCGTCACACAGGAATACAAAGAAAGTGCGCATGCATAGCGCAAAAATCCGCAAAACCATACTTTCAAATTAAAAATTAGCTAATTTGTTGGATGGAGCATCAAAAGAAGTATGCATTCCTAACTTTTCATAGTTTTATCACATTAGCTATAGATTTTATTAGGAATTATTCAAAATTTTACACATGCATCTCTCGAATACCGATCGCGTTTACCCCCTGGTAAAATCTACAGATGAAAAACCGCTAGGGGGTGGGGGCTGATTCAGCCCCTCTAGGCTTGATAGGGTTAAACAACTAACTATAACTGACGACTGCCATGGAAAGGAAGAGGCTGGAAAACAACTGGCTTGTTGTCAGGGGAAAACAAAGTAACTGCTCTTTTTTGCGCAATACATAATAGTGTGCGCCGGCTCTCCTGTATTGTTTTCTTACTAACAAAATGTATCCATTTGCTGTAGCTGATATGCACAAACCTTCAAGGTTACGACCCACGAGTTTAGCAAAGTGATAAAGGTAAAACGGTATATTTTTTGACAAAGAAACAAACATAGAAAGCTATCTTCTTTGGAACTTAAGCACTGAATTCATATTTTGCTTCCCTGCAAATTTCTTTGGCTGCCCCTAGCCCTATTGCCCCTTCCCTGTATCTGTTTAGTAATGTTCCATTGAGACGTCCGTAAAGTCGTCCAAAATTGATCTCATGTAGTTTTGACTTTTTGACTTGATACTTGAGCCAGGAAATACCCAAATGGTGAGGCCTTGGGGGTCGAAGCAACTTCCTCCCCTCCCCCCTTCATAGATTTGTGAAACAACCAAGCATCAGGTCCTACCTAAATTACGCAAAGAAAATCAATAATTTGCTGCCCCTTTTCGATTTCCCGTGTAGCTGGCTGGAATCAGCCTATCAGGGATGGCACCAGACATTATCTGAGAGAAGGGCAAAGCAAAAATCTAGCTTTCAGATAGACTTATTACAGTTGACGAAATGAACTTGGGGCAAATCTGATGTCAATCTTGACTTTGATTTGAATTCTTTTTAAATAATATCAACAAAACAGTGCAAGTAAATCGTGATAGATGATGAAGAGGACATTGTTCTTATTTGTTACCACTGATGACAACAATATTGGGTTGGAAAATTGGTTTTTTAAATTGCATGTTTATGGGCCAGTCATTATCAACGCTGGGTAGGGGGCCAGAAGATATTCAGAGGGGCCACCCAAAATTTAGGGCAGTGAAAGGGGGGCCACTGAAAACCTTCAGTGTAAAATAAGGGGCCGGGTGATTCCATGTCAATGAGGGCCAGCTTGTTAACCATGTACTCTTAGATTTTGCTGATTTTTCGTTCGTGATTTATGTATGATGAGAGTAGCAACATATCCAAATTTCAGCTTTCTACCATTTGTCGTTCTGGAAACATCGTAACTCAGAGATTTGACATTTTTGGGCCTAAATCTTTATTGCCAGCCATTTTGAATTGACACTTTTCATAAAATTAGCTATCTTTTGATCAACTCCTGAGAATTGTGTCATTCAAATGTGGTTTCCATACAAATTTGAGGTGGCAAACACAAAGATAGCCTGGAAACATTGTTAAATTAAGTAGATATGACCATAAATGCACAAATAAATTTTGATTGCACAATTTGCTTTTGTTCATATTTGACTAATTTTGTTGATGTTGCTTGACTTTGACCAAATTGATCTTTTGCAAGCTCAAAGAAGACACCTACACCTACTTTCATGGAAAGAATCTTCTTGGACAAACCTGTCATTAAGGATTTATCCATGTTTAAACATTTTTGTATATATTTTATTGCGCAAAACAACAATAACTATGTTCGTATTTTAGCATTTTGTTTTGATACAATTTTGTTGTTGTTGTACGCAATACAAATATACACTAAAATGTTTAAACATGGATAAATTCTTAATGACAAGTTTGTCCAAGGAGATTTTTTCCACAACAGTAGGTGTATTTGTCTACTTCGAGCTTGCAAAAGATCAGTTTAGTCAAAGTCAAGCAACATTACAAAAATTAGTGAAATATCACCAAAAGCAAATTGTGCAATCAAAATTTATTTGTGCATGTATGGCCATATCTACTTAATTTAACACTATTTTCAGGCTATTTTTGTATTTGCCACCTCACATTTGTATGGAAACCACACTTGGATGACACAATTCTGAGGAGTTGATCAAAAGATAGGTAATTTCATGAATAGTGTCAATTCAAAATGGCTGCCAATAAAGATTTAGGTCCAAAAATGCCAAAACTTTGAGTTATTATATTTCCAGAACGACAAATTGTAGAAACCTGAAATTTAGATATGTTGCTACTATCATCATACTTAAATCACAAACAAAAAATCAGCAAAATCTGAGAGTATAGGGTTAATTCTTTTTCTTTTTGTCCCAGTTTGAAGTAGAATTACCTGGCAACGAAAACTTAACAAAGCTGATCCCAGCTATCTGAAATGCTAAAACGTCCCCCTTTTATGATCTTTGTTTGTGCCTTGCGTTTTTGCCCAAAGTATCATATTTTATATAAAATCTCCAGGTGCACTGCCACCTTTTCTCTTGAAAGCATTTCTATGTCATTTTTGCTTCACTTGCCATCAGAAAACATGCTTGGGAATATTTCATCAAATTTGATAAAGAGAGGGGCCACCACAAATTGCAGCTAAGTAATCAGGGGCCCTTGAAAATCTTAATGACAATTTGGAGGGGTTATG
Source organism: Aurelia sp. 4 Dawson et al 2005 (assembly GCA_964019985.1). Taxonomy (NCBI): domain Eukaryota; kingdom Metazoa; phylum Cnidaria; class Scyphozoa; order Semaeostomeae; family Ulmaridae; genus Aurelia; species Aurelia sp. 4 Dawson et al 2005. Next base: position 5,935,131 of record OZ026512.1, on the reverse strand, counting down.
AAAAATGTTTATTATTCCTAAAAATATCTTCTAGCCCCCTACCCGACATTAATAAAGACTGGTCCCCTTACAATAATCTTTCGTAAAATGCTTGAGATTTGATTTCAGATTTCTTATCTGCTATTATTGTCATTCAATTGTTGTCATTCAATTCTGTATAGATCTTTTTAATTGTTTCAGATATTACACTTTTTATAATAAGAAACTTCGCTCAGGCCATACTAAAGTTTCTTGATTTAACATGAAATTTTGTTCATTTTGATACTGATAGTTTCTTAATTGGTTTCTTATTCTTTGAATGCACAAATTATCAATGTGGTCTATAACACTGGTGCAAATATTTTTCTTGGCATTCAAAGCCATCCCTTCAACGGTGGCATTTTACTGCACACGAAAAAGAAGAAAATTATCTTAATGAAGACAAAACTGTTTCTGCAATGTTGAGCTCCTTGATAAACTGTGCATCTTATCTATTCTTCTCGATCATTCATATTCCTCTTTCCATTGAGCACTCCATTCATCATTCAATTTCATCATTCTGTCTTACAGTTTCATCCCTTCATTTCACCCTAATCACTACATTCTTCAATTTCATATCATCAGTCCATCCTATTACACCTCTCTGGCCACAAGTCCTACGTTTTTACCATCTTGATTTAACAGTCTTGTCTTCATTTTAAGTTTCAGGAAGTCATTCACTTCATGTTAAGTTTCAGGCAGTCATTCATAAGAGACAGGGGGCTAAGGGGGCTGCAGCTTTGGAAGAGTTTGCAAAAATCAGCCATAATCGGGCAGAAAATCAGCCTAAAGTTGGGCAAAATGTTCGTAAACAATGGATCTTTTATCGGGCAGCCCCCCCGTAAAGTTTATTTTCCGCTACGCTTATGCCTAAGATTACAATTGTTTCGTTCCAATTTTCAAAACACAGAGCGTTTCACAGCTTTGACAGTCATTCCAACGTTTCTCCATTTTCATGTGATTTGTGTGTTACATCTTTTGCTTGCCTTGACCTACTTTGATTTCTGTTTTTACCAAGTCTAGATTGTCTGTTTCTTGAAAACAGCAAAGATAAATTCAATTCCATAGCATCACCACAGGTGCCAGACCTGACAAGAAAGTTCAAGAAAATAGGGTTCTCAGAAATAAACTTTGTTATAGGCACAGTCTTTGGAAGACTTGAAAATTCTTGGAACCAAAAGACCTAATCGTTACCAAAACATGAATTACATGTGAATAAAAGATATCAAAGAAGTCTCGAAAAATTCAAAAACACTGTACCATGTTGAAAATGCTAAGGCAGCAGGCTTACGTATTGTTCGTCAAGGAACTGACCTACTACAAAATGCAAGCAAGTTAGGATTCAGGTAGAGAATACTATTTCCTTAAACAAGCAGAAGGGCATGTATTTATAGAAGTATTTCTTGCTGCCTTTAGGTCTATTCCATGTACCCGATGTCATAACAACGGTAGGTACGTCAACCGATTCGTAGGCCAGATAATCGTTTGAAAGAGGCGAGCGATATGAACAAAACCCAATGCTTCTTTGTGGATGAACTGTCAGTAAGGTGAAGTAACGAAACACGGCTAGGCTGAGTTTGCTTTCAACTCAGTGGGAGACGCATTTTGGCAAGTCAATAAACCTGCAACGCGTAGAGAACTTTCTCGGGACTTTCTCCCTATTTCAGATAAAGTTAATGAAACAATTGTATGCCAGTAAAATGCATCATCCTACTCATCAATCATATTTTGTCAATTCGGATGAAATAAATTCATTAAAGCTTACCTTCTTCGCGATATTCTTTCCCTTCTTTCCTTCAAACCTTCGCTGCAGCAACGAAATTTCAAAATTCAACCGTGTTCAAGAGAAGAAGATAACGCAAATACATTCAATTTTCGAACACTTTGCTTAAGTCACGTGATATTTTCAGTCGTAAGGGTACTCTGGAGTACCTTTTCTGGCCTGAAGTACCCTTGGGTATTCCAGAATACATGATATGCATATTGACGCGTTCGATTGCGAGTGGGTGGCAAATTGGATCCAAAATGGCGGGCGCGAGCTTTGAAGCTTCGAGCACCCTTGTTTCTGACTCCTGCAATACACACCAAGAGACATTCAATGCCACTGATAATGTGCAGAAACATAAAGAGCACCTTTAAAAATCCAGATTTAATCTCATTTTTAAATTTTCACCCGTCGAAATAATATCGGGCAAGAAATCTTATCAAGGGTTAAGGCCAAGGGTTTCCCGGTACCTGTGAAAACGCTGTGAAACTGGAGTAATCTGGGACGAAGCAGAAGGCCTGGTACTGAAACTGAAAAAAGGCGCGCAAATCGTAACACTTGCACTACGACATCAAAGATGGTGAAGACTTGTAGGGCACCTGGTTGTGTAAATAAATGGATAAAAGATGGAGTGCTCAAATTTCATCGAATGCCAAAAGAACCAACAAGTCGCAATCGCTGGATTGCGGCTCTGAACATTGAAGCTTCAGCCAGCGTCGACAGTGCCAGGATTTGTGGAAGGCATTTTATCACAGGTAGGCCATGTTGTCTTTTATGCTTATTTGTGCCCTTCTGTCGTTATTTCTCACGGCAAACCAATCCAATGGAACAGGCAGAAATAGATCTTAGACACTTGATATGAGCCAAAAGTCTAATGAGGTTTTTTCTTCCTTACACGTGAGAAGAATGATGACACCAACCACCCAGACTTCGTTCCCAGTTTGTTTACAAACACTGCTTCACGCGAGAAGAAGCAACTGGAAGCAAACCTGCAGCGCTTCAACAGGGCGCAACAGCAACGAGGAAGGCAAGTCCATAAAACTTCACAATATCTTTCATGGAAAAAAGTTGATCTAGTTGCAGAAATAGAAAGATTGCAAAGGGAAAGCAGCAATGCGAAGCAAACAGTTTCAACATTGCAGCTCGATAACGCTTCCTTGAGGTCAGAAATTGCTCAACTTCGAGACAGAGTATCAAAATTATCGCTTGAGGAATCAACAATGGTAGATGACAACAAGAAGGTTGCATTTTTAACTGGTTTACCATCCTACCAAGTGTTGATGAGAGTTCTAGGTTTGGTTGAGCAATTCATTCCGGATCACTTCAACAGGAAGCTGAGCAACTTTCAAGAGTTCCTTCTTGTCCTCATGAAGCTGCGACTAAACCTCTGTGAGCAATACTTGGCCTACAGAATTGACATTCACCAATCAACAGTTTGCAGAATTTTCTACAAGTGGATTATTGTACTGTCAAAACGACTTGCTGCCCTTGTTTTTTGGCCTCAAAGGGATGTGCTTAGGAAAACAATGCCTACAGCTTTCAGAGAGCATTTTGCTAAGTGTACTGTGATTATTGATTGCGTTGAAGTATTTACTGAGAGGCCTCAGGATTTACTTGCTAGAGCACAGACATGGTCGCAGTACAAACACCACAATACTGCTAAATTTCTGGTGGGCATCTCCCCCCAAGGCACCATAATTTTCATCTCAAAAGCATATGGGGGTAGATCATCAGATGTTTACATTACTGAACATTGTAGTATTCTAAGTAATTTGCTCCCTGGTGATGTAGTGCTTGCAGACAGAGGATTCACTGTAGAAAATTCTGTAAACTTCTACATGGCAGAGCTGAAAGTTCCTTCATTCACAAAGGGAAAGCCACAGCTGTCACAGAAGGAAGTTGATTGGTCAAGGGAACTGGCACATGTACGCATCCATGTTGGATTGTGATTGGCTTGCTGCGAAACAAATTCACCATCCTGCAAAGCACCATCCCAATCAAGTTACTGATGTGCAAGTCTGGAGAAGATGACATGGTCCTTGATGACATCATGCTGGTGTGTGCAGCTCTATGCAATCTCTGCGAATCTGTTGTGCCACTGGATTAGGCCAACACCACAGAAAATTTATAAAACAGCTTTTTTAAAAGCTACCAAATGTACCTTGTCACTGACTGATTTCTTATCTCTCAGACTTCATGTGTTTCTCCTGCCGGTCTATAGTGCCATAAGTTTTGTAATTTGTTTAGGATACAGTAGAAGCCCGCTTAAAAGAACCTGTTTTTATAAGAATCTTGAGGCTGAAATTTAATCTTGAAACCCCACAAATAAGAACCCTCCAAAGACATAACAGGATTCATATTTTCAAACTCCTCAGAATTTTCAAAAATTCCTACATTGTAATCAGAATTCTTCAGTGTTACAAAGGGCTGCATGATTTTTTAACAAGAATTCAAGCCTTGAACTGTTCTCAGGAAGTCAAAAAAATTATTCTGAATTTTTGTACTGGTAAACAGCATTAATGGGTGCAAGGTGTGTACTGCATGTAAGAACCTATTCAAGAACCTTACAGGCTGGAATTTAGAGTAACATCTATTTGATAAAGAACCTATTCAGGCTGCCCAAGAAAAGCCTAGTGCTGATTTCTACTGTATTTGCATTTTTTTCATAAGAAACCAGTTACAATATTGTAGGCTCAATTTTGCAAAAACAGAAAGTGCCAAAAATTGGATTACAAGCATGAAGGAACTTTTCAGTTTGCAACTTCAATTCTCCCACATCAGTCAATAATATTTTGGCACTGGACACCTTTGATATTTTTTGCTGCAGATTCTGTTGATATTTGTCATGCAAAAAATGGTTGCAAATGACAATAACAGATCTTTTCAGCTCAAGGAAGAAATGCCAGGTGTTTGAATGTGGCAAAAACACTCAACTTCTGTCCAAAATACACAGTTTTGTTTGTGAGGGCTATCTAGATATTTGTTGCCAGCTCCCCCCCCCAAGAAGAATAATGACAAAAAAGAAGTGAGAACCACATATCGTGAGTGCTTGGTAGCTTTGGTGGCTTTTAAAAAAGCCGTTTTATTTAGGAAGTGATAGCAGTTATTACAACTGCATCTTCCTCTTCTGGCCAAGTTTGGCACAGGAAGGGCAATACCACTTCTTTGATCTTGGTGAAGACTCCAGGCCAAGACACCGCAGATGGAATCTTTTGATGGTGCAACATCGTGAACTGCACACAATTGTGTCTTCTGCAGCAGGCTGTTGGCAGTAGCAGCAAGGTGCATCTTTCCTCTCTTCACTGCTGTCAGTTGAAATGCTTCTTGACGGTTGTCCAAGCCTGTTATTATGCCACTTGCAGGTCAATTCTGGAAGTATGCAATGTCTAAAATACTTTTCTGCAATTTGGAGATTCTTTTCAATGAAAGATACATCCATTGGAACAATCTGAATGAAAGAACCTTTCTCACTCCAAACTACAAAAAAGGATGCATTTGCATTGCACACTTCCATTTGCATCTGCAGCTGATAGTAGTAGGAATGATCTTTTCTCAAGCTACAGATGCCATTGACATTTTCTAAGCAGAAACTTCTTCCTTCTGTGGCAACTTCATCAGGTCTTTTCAGCATGGTCTTGCACAAATGAGGACACTTCACTTCCACAACTAACTTTCCATGACATTGACAAGTGAAAATTGCATCTGGAGATGCACCAATGAATGGATGTTTCACAGATCTGTAAAAGCCTGCATCTGATAGCTGTGCATTCTGATGAACAGGAAAAAGCTGTTGTTTCAAGTGTTCAATTGCAGTCTTTTCATGTTGACATCCATATCTGGTTGCAACAGTGCTGAACTTGTTTTTGAAAGGGTAACAGATCCCTGAAATGAGACTCTGAGAGGGCATGGCAGGGTCTGTACAGCATGCAGCTTTAAACCTACTTGCTGTGATGATTCCAGCCCTTTGTTGAAACCACAAATTTGAACTCGCCTGATCCCTTGTTTTCTTCTCAATTATGTCTACCTCATCTTGTGTGATAGAGATATTTGAGAAGATTTCATCACACTTTGAGAGAAGCAAGTGGTATGGCAGTTCAGCAAAGTTTTCATCATATAAGGATGTAAGTGGAGGCTTCATCCTTGCAGAAAATGGGATGAAATCATCACAAAAAGCAGGGTGTGTTGACAAGACAGCACTGTTAACTCCAGTACTCTTGATGTCAACAAGAAAAGACTGCAATTCATCAGGTGACATGGCAGGGATTGCATCTTTTGCTTGTTGTTTTTTCAGCTGTGCATTGGTTGCTGCTTCATTGTGGCTGCCATGCCCTGATGTCATGCTGGTATACCTTTTCGCCGGAGCACAAAACTGAATTTGCTTGACTGGAGCAAAGCTCACTTTCTTCAAGGAAGGGGGCAGCCACGAACAGAGTTCTGATGTACATGATGGTGTTTGACTCTCTTTAAACTCAGCTACGCCTTGAATATAGAAGAGGATTGCACCCACGTGTGAACAAACAGAACCTTGCCCTGCCATACATGTACAGTGTGCATTTACAACCGCACCATCTTCGTGTACAGTCAACCAGACTTTGTTGGATGTTTTTGAAAACATGCTCTGCGAATGCCTAACTTTTCCCAAAAACAAATACAGGTCTAGCCTAATTTCTCTGCACACAACATCATATGTTTGGCCGGTGACAACGAATTGATAAGCATCCAGACTTTTGTAGGCCTTTATCTGAGAATGCGTGTAAATACTCGTAGAGTTCACCAAATAAAAGTAGATATCTGCAAATGTCACTTTAGGCCATCTCTCCGGTACGACATCGAAGGTTGACTTCCGCATTGCGTAGGGGTCAGTGATGTTTACTACTCTCAGTTTGTCTTCATAATCCTTCTTCCGGTCACCTGACAAACTTTTGTAAAACACAGACTCAGAACACTCTGCAGACAAAGCAGTGCGGGCGCTAGACAAAGAAGGCGCGCTTTCTTCGTCCGCCATTATGATCTCATTTGCCACCCACGCATTTCATGTGACGTCAGTATGCATATCATGTATACCCTCAAAGTACCCTAGGGTATTCCAGAGTACCCTCAAAGTACCCTACAGGGTACTCTAGATTTTCTAAGGGTACTCTAGGTGCTGAAGTACCCTAAGGTACTATATAGTACCCCTGAAAACCACCTTTTTTCTGTGAGTGTAGTTCGATATCTTTTCGTTAACTTTTTTAGCTCTGATTCACTATCATTGCATGTCATCCGCAATGCTCTTTCGTGAATGCGATTTAACTTTGAATTTGTTGCTCTGTAATGAAGCATCCATACAAGTGGACAATGATTAAATTTCGACCTGATGAAAGAATTAATTACAATTTTTGATTTGATGGGATCATTGTAATTCGACAAGTGAGCAAGCTCGTAAAGCTTTTGGTTGGCCTTCTTAGACAAATCCTCAACATGTTTTTTAACTTAATTTCTTATCAAAAATCACATCTAATAATTTTTCGTAATCACTTTCATTAATCCTTTAATTTCCAATAGAGACTGTTGTTTCAGTACTTTTATCGCCAAATATCATCAGGTGGCATTTGTCATTATTTGATTTTAAAAAGTTGTCAGAAAACCATTTTACTGGCACAGAGCTGTCCTCTTCTAATTGATTGATAATAGTATCAAGATCCGGATGGCATGCAAGGATTTTGGTATCATATCAATATTATCAATATTGATACTCAAAATAAAACAGATCCCGGTTTTGACAAACTAGTTTCTTTCTGTGATGTGTTTGGACTATCCAATCTGGTGACGTCGAAAACTTGTTTCACTAAGAATCATTGCTCATCAATTGATGTTATTTTAACGAATCGACCAAGGTCCTTCCAGAAAACCTCTGTCTTCGAAACAGGTCTAAGTGACTATCATGGTCTTGTAGCTACCACTATGAAATCAACTGTGCCTAGACTAAAACCGAAGCAAATAAAATATCGCAGCTACAAAAAGTTTGTGCCAGAGAATTTTTTGAGCGATGTAAAGCATGCCCAATTTGAATGCGACGGGGCTAACCCGGATAAATCCTACGACCACCTAACCAATACTTTCCGTAACATAGTGGACAAGCATGCTCCTATTAAAACTAAGTTTCTAAGGGGAAACGATGCACCCTTCATGAACCCAGAGCTGAGAAAAGCTATGTACACTCGTGCTAGGCTTAAACGCAGATTAACTAAACACCCGTCAAAGCAAAATGAAGTAGCATTCAAGAAGCAACGAAATCGCTGTGTTACTCTCCGTAAAAAAGCCATAAAGAATCACTTCAAGAGAGTTACAAGCAATGGTCTCATGTCCAATAAAGCTTTCTGGGATCTGGTAAAACCTTTTCTCTCAAATAAGGGTGTTCTAGCTGGTACCGATATTTCCCTGGTCAAAGATGACAAAATAGTCACTGATGATCATGATTTGTGTGAGACTTTTAATGATTATTACATCAATATTGTTGAAAATACTTCCGGTAAGAAGCCTACCAGCATTGCCAATACGAATTCAATTGATGATGATCGAGAAATTGTCAGGTTAATTCTTAATAAATACAAGGATCATCCAAGTATTCTAGCTATAGTTCAAGACCCTGAGCATACTTTTCAATCCTTTTCTTTCAATGAGATTGCTGCTAGAGATGTATGGCTCCAACTGAAAATGCTCGACGGCAGTAAATCAACAGGTGTTGATCAAATTCCACCGAAGCTTGTTTCTTTGGCTAGCGATGATTTGGCTGTGCCTCTTACTAACGCCATCAATTGCAGCATTCGAAATTTCAAATTTCCCCAGAACGCAAAAACAGCTGCAGTTTGCCCTTTAGACAAAGGTGAACCCGTTCGTACTGTGGAGAGAAATTATCGTCCAGTCAGTATACTCAACACTTTTTCCAAAATTTTTGAAAAAATTTTAAAGGAACAGCTCAGCCCCTTCCTTGATAAGACTCTCTCCGTTTTCATTGCAGCTTATAGAACAGCTTACAGTACACAGCATGTTTTGATTAAACTTATAGAAGAGTGGAAATCTAAGCTTGACAACAACTTTATTGTAGGGTCCGTTTTGATGGATCTGTCAAAAGCTTTTGATTGCATCCCGCATGACTTGATTATAGCTAAACTCCATGCATATGGTTTTGATGAAAATGCCCTGGTTCTTGTCTATTCCTACCTTAAAAAACGGAAGCAGAGTGTCCGAATAAATAACGTCTACAGTTCTTTTCAAGAAATTGTATCAGGAGTACCACAGGGATCAGTTTTAGGTCCTATACTTTTCAATTTCTATGTAAATGATCTTTTCTCTTTTATAAAACAAGCAACCATGTATAATTATGCTGATGACAACACGCTAGCTTTCTTTTCCAAGTCCTTGCCAGATCTTGTCAAGGTTTTGGAAAATGAAGCAGAGAGGGCTTTGTCATGGCTGGAACAAAATGAAATGATTGCGAACCCGAACAAATTCCATGCACTTTTTGTTAAAAAAGACCAGACAAATACTTGTGGCATAAATCTTGACTTTCAAGGACATTCTATCAAATCTGAAGAGACTGTTAAGCTCCTAGGTGTTACACTAGATTACAAATTGAACTTTGATCCACATATATCAAACCTTTGTAAAAAAGCTGCAGCACAACTGAACTTTCTTAAGCGTCTTAAGTCATTTATTGGTTTTGCTGAAAAAGAAGTTTTGGTTCAAAGTTTCGTGTATTCGAATTTCAACTATTGTCCTTTAGTTTGGTACTTTTCGTCTTCAAAATCGCTTCAAAAAATTGAAAGGATACAGGAACGCGCGCTAAGATTTTTGTACAATGATCATAAAAGTTCCTACGATGATCTTCTTATTAGGTCACAGAAGTGCACAATGCAAGTCGCTCGTCAGAGAACCCTCTGTATCGAAATATTCAAGACAATCAAAAATTTAAATCCATCTTTTATGCAAAGTATTTTTAGTTCAAGAACTTCAAAGCATCCTTCACGGAATCCGAACAATTTAAATCATTTTCGACCAAATCAAGTGACTTTCGGTTCCAAGAGTCTAAAAGCCATTGGACCTCAGATCTGGAACTGTTTGCCAAATGAAATAAAATCAGCTGACAATCTCAACAGCTTCAAACGTATGATAAAACAATGGGATGGTCCTTCTTGTAAATGCAACGCTTGTAAATATAATCATACCCTGTAAATTCTATCCATTCAAATCCAAATTTTTTTTAGTATTTAGCTTTGTAAGTATTTATTTCCTTTTAGTCATTTCCTTTCACTTGTAATATAGTAGATTAATTTCGATTTAGATTAGTTGTATATGTATATCTATATATATATATATGTATAGCTAGATTAAAATATCGAATCAAAACAAGATTACAAACAAACAAATCAGCATAGTTACATATCTTTGTGCGATGTTAAAACCAGAATATGTCATTTACAAAGACATGAAACAATAAAGGCCCTAGGACCGACCCTTGGGGTACTCCAATCTTTATTTCTTTCCAATCACTAAGAGAATTGTTGATCTTTACTCTCTGTTGTCTATTTGATAGATAGCTTCTTATGAGCTGAAGAACATCCATATTAAGTCTATAGGCACTCAGTTTTGCTATTTACAGACCATGATTTACACAATCAAAAGCCTTTGAAAGATCCATGAACACTGCCCCTGCAAGTCCCTTATCATCAATGCTGCTCTTACAGTATTGCAAAAAGGTTAACAAGACATGCTGTGTGTTGTACCCTTGCCTAAACCCTCCTTATAGGTATGAAAAAAGCGTGCAGTAAATTCAGATAATTGCCTATACATTAGTCGCTCAAATATTTTTGCGATTGTAGGAAGGAGACTTATTGGTCTGTAATTCTTTTTGCCCGTATTATCATCCTTCTTGAAGAATGAAGAAAGGTCGGCATTTTCCAGATCACGTGGGAAGGTACTTTCCCCAACAAGTTTATTAAAAAGCTCTGTGAGAGAAAAACAGAACAAATCGGCGTTGGACTTTAATATTTTTGCAGGGATTGCTTCCTGTGGTGAACCCTTCTTTGGATCTAAATTTTGCAACTGCTCTAGCATTTTTTCGACTGTGATCTTCCTGAAGGAGAAGTTTATGCTGCTCTTGACGGATGGCTTTATCCTAAGGACACTGGGATGTGACTGAAAACGTTTTACAAACGTTAAGCAGAGATCGTCCTCTTGATCATTCAAAGGCTCTTGCTCATGCTCACTGGCGATACCAAAGTTTCCGTTATATTTACAAAGTAGTTAGTTAGAATTTCAGCAAATTTGCCTTCATCTGATTCAATGACACCATTTTCTAAGAGGGTGATACAAGAGCTACTTTGAATCTTTTTTGAAAACAGGGGTTTACAGTTTTCCAGAACCTCTTATTGTCATTGACAACTTTTGGATCAAGTTGAGCATAGTTATTTTTTTATCCTATTCAAACATGACATTCATTAAGTGTATAAGTATAATAAAAGAATACAATAAAGAGAGCATGTTTAATAATACATTTAAAAGCCATTACTGTTCTTCAATGGAGTTGTGCAAAAACATATTTTTCCTCAGCTTAGAAAATGACTTTCTAGCCCATTCGTAAACCGGGCGAGTGTGCCAAACTCTCGTATGTGTGTTGGAATAGAATTCCAAGTTTTTAGACCAGTATAATTGAAACTTTTTCTACTGAAGTCTAGATTTAGCCTTGGGATTTGGAGATCATTTTTGTTTCTTGTATCATACTTGCTTATCGAGGATCTTTCAGCAAATTTATCGTGCAGACTCTCAGGACATATCTTGTTAATCATCTTATACATAAGAACCGACCGGTCAAATTGAAACATCTGATCGATGCTAAATGTGGGTCGAATCAAAGAATCCTTTGTTTTTGATCCTTGAATAATTTCATATGAACGATTTTGCAGTCTCTGAAGGGCTGTTATTTTAGTTTCTGATAAGCTCCCCCAGACTACGTCAGCATAGCGAAGATGACTCTCGACAACCGCTTTGTATATTTGAAAAAGCATTGATTGTGGGAAAATTCCCTTAAGTTTCTTCATTGCTGCGAGGCCCCCAGAAACTTTTTTCTTAACTGATTCATACTGTTCTTCCCAACCTAAAGTATCGTCAACTATTACCCCAAGATATTTGTTTTGTCAACCTGCTTAATTTTTTTTCGATTTATGAATACTTGCAGTAATAATTCTCTAATTTTCCTTCTACGAGGATGATCTATTATCATGTATTCTGTTTTGGTGGGATTGGGACTGAGTTTGTTAATCCTCATCCATTCTGCGATGTTTAATAACTCAGCTTGTGCTGTCTGTATAAGCTCTCCTTGGCTGTTTGAGGATATTGTTATCTCAGTATCATCTGCATACATGTTGGCTCTTGCATGTTCGAGACAGTGCTCAAAATCATTTAAATAAATGATAAAGAGCAGCGGTCCCAAGCATGAACCTTGGGGGATCCCACACTCTATTTCCATAATATCAGATACTTGACAATCAATGGAGCAGTACTGGCTCTGCTGACAGAGCGGAAACGATGCGCGCCTGCGCACTAAAAGTTTCCAAACTCGAAAGATGGAAGGCAACAACTCATGCCGTCGAAAGTCTGATCGAGGAAAACAGATTAAAAGTTCTCGATTGCAAAATGCTTACTTTCGGCAATTTATGCACGGAAAATATTGATTACTTGTTACACATCTTGTACAGTTTTTTTCGTCTTTCTTTTAACGGCAAATACATTCATGTAAACAGAATTTCTTACGCAAAAATGAGGGGATGAAATGGCTGGTCACATTACAGCAGCGACAATTTCGAATCTATTCATGTCGCAAAAGTCCCAAAGATAAGGCCGTTTTGCAGCTGATAAGGAATTTTATTCTTTCAACTTGTACATAGGGGATGCCTCCAACATATATCAAGAGTTCCTGTAAATCCAAGGTTGTTCTTGCTCGCTACACCGAGACAAAATTCAAGTTTCATTAATTTGGAAACTTTTCAACGTCCTCGAAATTCTGCCGAGTTTCCTACAACGATGTTAATTCAAAGCAGCGACCAGAGTTTGTTGAAATTGCTTGAAATTACTTACTAATTAATGAATTCTTGTTGAAACTAGTTGCAGAATTGGTTCATCCTCCAAATACAAGAGTTTTTGTCACAAACTGACCATCATTTGTGTTGAAGACTGGCGATATTTGCAGTAAATCCTGAATTCTTGCCTAAAATTACTTCTTTGATCTTTGTAGTCGCTGGAGGTATTTCAAATTGTCACCAAACTCCAATGACGTATAAAGGACTTGAGAATGATGTAAAGGATGTAATCTGAGTATTCAAAAATCAAAAGCGTGAAGACTCTAGAAATGAATCGGCTTCTTTGCATCTTCTATTTTCCCAACGCAATCGAAAAGTTGCAAGAATTTCACAAGGAGAATACTTCAGTTAACTGATGTGACACGGCATTCGAATTTCAATAAACAGAGATTGACAATTTCCAGTTTCACAAAGGTTTCACCATTATTTTCATAAAAGATATTGAAAACAGCCAAGAAAACAAATATTTTCAAAATGAATGAAGTTTGTAGGATTTGAAATAACAGACGGATGGCATGATGAGATGGGAAAGGATCTCATATTCTGCCCCAAAAATAAGAAAAATTATGAAAAGAGATTAAGAAACTTTATACCAATGACCATTCTAGTTTCTTGAAAAGCAGTTAAGTCTACCTAGCTTTACGACCTTTCATATTTTTCCATTGGATATAATAGCTTTTGCATATTAGGCACGATTATAGACGAAAAATTTTTAGCATGAAATTAATCGTGTCCTCGCATGGTAGGCTTGGCACAAACCTTTAGAAACTTGCTTTGAAAAAGGCTGATAATTTAGGATTGCTTTGATAGATGACACATTGTGCAGCAAGTTTGTTTTTGTGTCGCATTTTATGATCAAAAATGACATGATATGGATCACCGTGACCTGTTACATCAGAGTTTCATAATTTAAGAAACTCATTACAAGTATATGCGTGCAATAATGTCTTGACACCGGAGGAATTTGCAACCCATCCTGGGCCTGATTTACTTATTTCAAAAGATGCGCAGTTTGAATTATTTCCCAGCCATTGTCACATGCCCTTGCAATTGAGCCCTTCTTCAAAAATCCAACGAGTAGACACATATCCTATATACCCAGGCATACTCTAAGCGAAATATATAAGCTTTATGTTCGACCCCACTTGGACCATGGTGACGTTATTTATCATATTCCTGCTAAAGTATGTGAATTCAGTTGAAATTTCGTTCTACCAAATTTAATGGAAAGACTAGAGTCTGTTAAGTATTCTGCTGCTTTGGCTGTAACAGGAACATGGAGGGGAACATCTCGAGAGAAGCTGTACATAGACCTTGGTTGGGAGTCACTAAGTTCCCGAAGATGGAGTAGACGTCTCACCTTGTTCTACAAGTTTTGAATAAGCTTAGCCCTGAGTATACAGTAGATCCGATTCCCCCTCTTCACCAGTCACAGTACCGTCTTCGTAACCAGGATGTCATTGGGCAATTAAAGGCAAGGACAGAAAAATTCAAGTCTAGCTTCTATCCCAACTGTCTATCTGAATGGAACAAGCTTGAGCCTGAATTAAGACAGGCACCTTCTGTTGTTGTTTTCAAGAAAAAGCTCTTGTCGATAATCTGCCCCCTGCAAAATCTGTTTATGGAATTCACGATCCAGAAGGATTATCCTATCTTACTCAACTCATGGTTGGTCTCAGCAAATTGAATTTCCACAAACTCAAGCATAATTTTAGCGATACCGAAAACCCAATGTGCCCAACAAGCGATGGGATTGAGGATACGGGGCACTTTTTGTTGCTCTGCCCTTCATTTGATGTTCAACGGCAAAATCTTCTCGCTGGAATTGTTGAATTACTACGACCAGTCGTACAAATTGCCGATCTCTCAAATGATGCTTTGACCCAGCTTTTGTTATATGGCGATAACGACCTTTTAAATAACGTGAATAGAAGTATACTCGAATTAACTTAACTTTTTATCCATGAAACTGGTCGGTTTGATTGAGATCTTTGCAACCTGAGTACTATGCAACCACCACGTCCTTTTATGTAAACGTTCTTTTTCATTGTAAATTCTTTTTCACGTCAGATGTCAGGCACTTTATCCACTAAATCGAACGAGCTATGTTTGCAACATCATTTCAGTCATTTCAACACTGACCTAACATCTGATGTGGAACAGAATCTGGTACATTATCCATTAGTTTTTAGTCGTTTGTAATGTAGTCGTAGTTCGTTCAACGTTGCACGTCCTTTTATATTGGCCATGGGATAGTCATTATCTTTCGCTCCCCATGGTATCGTACCTGTAGTGTCGTATAGTAATTAGAAACGTTTAGTTATATGTAGCACACATTGTAAACTTTTTATATTTGCATAAAAAAACATATCCTATGAAATAATGGGTCTCACATAGTCTATGGTTCAGGCGCTAAAAATATTTATGTGTTTAGTTTCAGTTTCATATATCTTTAAATGTGTATATCATATATCATATATCACATGTAGTTTCATATATCATATATGTGTATCACTTCAATTGAGCAAAAAAGGCCATAGTAGTACTAAGAGTTTCTTAATTTAACAAGAAATTTCATCCAAGCTCTGGTTTCTTATTTTGCACTTTGCGCTTTGTGTCGGGCCGCCCCCTACATTTTTTTCTTCTGGTACGCTTATGGGTATTCCTGTCCTGTTTGCCTCAGAATTTCAGGAAGTGATTACCTCACAGGCACGAGGCATCGTATGAATTGTTCCAGAGGTTAGAGCCTCTCTCTCTCACTTTCGTCCTTTTCCCTCAGTTCTTTGGCTCTGAAGGCACCATACGATATACGATTTGAATCAATTTTCCTAACTTCCAAAACAAACCAGAAGGTCAATAGGCCTAAGAAAGAGTCTTGATTGGTTTGCCTATATCAACGCTTTTCATCGCCTTTTAGTGGCTTTCCAGAGGCTTTTTATTGCCAGCCAACCCTTTCAAAATGCTTTCCTTTTATCTGGTCTCAACATAACAGCATTTGCCCCGCTTGCCCCCAGCAGCACTTAGCTCAAGTGGATTCAGCTTGAAACATTGAAAATGTGATCATCTGTTAAAACATGTTCGATAGCTTAACACGAGAAAAACGTGGAACTTAAGCAAGCGAGATTTCATTCAAAAACTGCTACTTGGTAGACTTACAAATACTTTTGAGGAAGCTTGATTGGTCAGTACAGTGGTTTCGTCCCTTTCTCTTAACTTTTCAAAAAAACCTGATTTCTGAGTTGGTGGTAATCGCAAATACATTATAGATCAAAATCCTTTTCTCTTCTTGGCATCCATCATTTATTTTAATTGAAAATATTTTTTTGACTGTTTTCAAAAACTTTTATGAAAATATCGATGAAACCTTTGTTAAACTGGAAATTGGCAACATATGTTGTTCGAAATTCGAATGCAGTGTCGCATCAAAGGGCCGGCGCCTTCTCCTTGCGAAGTTCTTGCAAATTTTCGATTGCCTTGGGAAAAGAAGATGCAGAGAAGCTGATTCTTTTCTAGAGTCTTCACGCTTTTGATTTTTGAATACTCAGATTGCATCCTTTACATCATTCTCAAGTATGTCAGTGGAGTTTGGTGACAATTTGAAGTATCTGCAGCGACTACAAAGATCAAAGAAGTAATTTTAAGCAAGAATTCTGGATTTACTGTAAATATCGCCAGTCTTCAGCACAAATGATGGTCAGTTTGTGACAAAAACTCTTGTATTTGGAGGATGAACCAATTTTGCAACTAGTTCCAACCAAAATTCATTCATTGGTAAGTAATTTCAAGCAATTTCGACCAGCTCTGGTCACTGCTTTGAATCAACATCGTTGTAGAATTTTGAGGGCGTTGAAAAGTTTCAGAATTAATGAAACTTGAATTTTGTCTCTGTGCAGCGAGCAAGAACAACCTTGGATTTACGGGAACTCTTGATATATGGTGGAGGCATCCCCAAAGTACAAGTTGAAAAAATAAAATTCCTTATCAACTGCAAAACGGCCTTATCTTTGAGACTTTTGCGAATTGAATAATTTCGAAATTGTCGCTGCTGTAATGTGACCAGCCATTTCATCCCCTCATTTTTACGTAAGAAATTTTGTTTACGTGAATGTTTTTTCCGTTAAAAGAAAGACGAAAGAAAACTGAACAAGAAGTGTACGATGTTAGCAATATTTTCCATCCATAAATCGCCATAACGAAGCATTTTATGATTGAAAACATTTATTCTTTTTCTCGATCAGATTTCGACGGCGTG
Source organism: Aurelia sp. 4 Dawson et al 2005 (assembly GCA_964019985.1). Taxonomy (NCBI): domain Eukaryota; kingdom Metazoa; phylum Cnidaria; class Scyphozoa; order Semaeostomeae; family Ulmaridae; genus Aurelia; species Aurelia sp. 4 Dawson et al 2005. Next base: position 5,917,979 of record OZ026512.1, on the reverse strand, counting down.
ACGTGTTGCCTTCCATCCTTCGATTTTCAAACTTTTAGTGCGCAGGCGTGCATCGTTTCCGTTCTGTCTCTTCTGTTTTTTAAATAGGATTTAAACCAGTTGTTCTAAATACCTGTTATTCCATACTTTGCTAATTTACGGATCAATATCTCATGCTCAACGGTATCAAATGCTTTTTCAAGTCGAGAAAAAGAGCAAAGTTAGTTTTTTTGTTGTCGATATTTGACTACCAATGATCTTCTATTCGTAAAAAAACACCATTGACCTTGCATAACTACCGTCTGTCTCGGAGATATGACGTAAACCAGGCAAGCTCGTTACCAGAAACTCCATATTTCTGCGTCTTTTTCAGCAGGATATCATGGTCAACAGTATCAAACTGTTTTTTAGGTCTATAAACACCAAGGATCCCGCTATGGGATTCCGCTATAGGATCCCGCTATAGGATCTATAGGATCCCGCTTAGGCTATTGCTTGTCTTGTATTGTTATTGAAATTCAGAATCTATATGTATGCTCCTTCTAATTTTGAAAAGTTATACTGATGAAGGCTTTGGCCGAAGTGTTTAACGAATGTGTGTTTTTTCTGAGTACATGTGTGTATATATATAAATATATATGTATATATAGGGAGACGGCAACCCTTTTATCAGAAAGCAACCTTAATGAAGATATCGACTTGGTTGGAAATATCGCGAACATGACAAGGGAATTTCATACCTCTGAGCATCGGTCGCGATTTTGGGAGCTATCAATTAAACGATTTAAACAAGGATTCTGGTAAACTAGGACCATGGAAGACAGCATTTTTGCAAAAGCGATTCACGAAGCAATCGATAAAAACAGGATAAAGGGTATAGGCAAAGGCCCCATGTTGGAAATGTCATCAAATTGCTGCGAACCAGAGTGGCTTAGCTCCGGACCAAATTCAAAAACATCTTTCGCTGCTGGTAACAAATGGTGTAGTTTATATAGAGCGTACTTCAAAAGGCGAAGATTCCTACTACTTCGATGCGGACAAGCTTACCAGTAATGACGGCATTTCCTCAGAAATTGATTCATCTTCGGATGATGATTCTGGTCTCGAAAAGATACTTCTGCAGAAATTCAAAGAGCTGCTGAGAACGATACGCCAGATACGACACCAAACCTTTCAGAGGGATTCGAATTTCTGCAGTTTCTGCATCTGGTTGTGAAACTCAACAATGATAATCGGGGCTTACAAAAGAAAATTTCTAATGGTCAAAATAGAATTGAAAAATTAATTTCAGAAAACTTTGAATTAAAATTGGAAAATTATCAGCTGAAGCTAGATGTCAACAAGAATCCCCCAAGGGAAGTTTTTGTTAGCACCCATAATATAGTGATCTCAGAGGACTGCGACCCTAACAAGAATGCGTCAAGCCAACCTTTGAACAATGCGGGCATTGTCACTGGAAATGAAAATTCCAAGAACCAGCAAGCAATGCAAATGAGAAAGAAACGTCCAAACAAAAAGCAAAGAGCAAAGAAACAGTAGTCCTAGACGAGTTTAGATAACGGTGCTGCCAAAAATCGCGAAACGAGGAGCAAGCTTCAAAACAATGCTGGCAAAGCTACTGAATGTGAAAAATCCAAAGCTATAAATAATTTCATTGGTAGTTGTAGCAATGGCAACGACAGAGGCGTGAATGAAACTGTTCGAAATGAAAGTAGAAGCGGAAGCAATGCTCACGTGACCAGTGGCAGCGAATCGAAAAGAGAAGAAACCAGCAACAATTCGGTCGGGGATTCCAAGAAAAATATATGCTCCTCGGGGAAGAAAGACGAAGATCTAACCTCGTATGCTGCCGCCACGAAAGGAAAAGCCAGGACTGCAAAGAAACGTTCAGCAGTGATAATTAGTGATTCTATGATTAAAAACATTAATGGATGGGAACTAAAGGAAAAAATTAGAAATAACGGAATTGTTCATGTGAAGAAGTTTAGCAGTGCAACGACAAGAGATATGCATAGTTACACCATACCGACAATCAAAAAGAAACCAAATCTCGTCGTTTTACATGTTGGCACCAATGACCTGCCTTTGAAGAGAGGAGAAGAAGAAAAATCAGAAGTGCAAATCGCTCAAGAAATAATCGAATTGGCCAATGAAATAAAAGAAAACAACATCGAGGTGATAATTTCAGGCTTGGTTGCACGCGGTGATGATTATGAAGAAAAAGAAGAAAAGTCAATTTCGTTCTTGCTGACTTTTGCTCAGAGAATAATTATTCATTTATTGAACATGATAATATCGACCCAAGGAAACATCTTAACCGTAGTCGTTTACATTTACATAAAGTAGGAGATTCTTTACTTGAAGGCAATCTTCTACGTGCACTTCGTTTCTGACTGAATGAAACGAAGTTTTGTGAAGTAAACAATGATTTGGATGCTACTTGTGAACCATCAGGGGAGGATGCCGGTGATCCTGATACTGAGCCGACTGGGTCTCATCGGCCTCTTGGTTTTCAGAGGGGTATGGCAATTGCATCCCTGAATTTTAACGGTCTGCGTAGTCACCATGATGAAATTAAGTTGCTTTTAAATGACAAGGGAATTCAAATTCTTGTCCTAAATGAAACTAAGCTCGACGGTTCTTTGCCAATAGACCTGACTGAAATTTCAGGGTATCAACAACAGCGTCTTGACAGGACTTGTAATGGAGGTGGTGTCTCACTTTATGTTAGAGAACCCATAAAAATGACACCCAGGCTCGAGGTGCCTTCAGAGGGACTAGAACTTCTCTGTGTTGAGATATAAGCTGAATAAGCTGAAAGAGAACGCATGTAACACCAAAACAAACAATAGAAAGATCCGGGAGCTGATTGGCAGAACAGAAAACCCTAAAAACAGAGTGTGTCTCTAACGAAAAGCTCAGCGCTAAAATCAAAGCGACACAACAACCAAAATGTAAACAATAATGAAATCTATGTATCAACCTGCCTAGTATTTAAACCCTTAGGGGCAAAGCAATCCAGCCGATATTTCCAGAAGCTTTCTCGCATCCTATTTCCCCCCGTTAGCCTATCAATTATCTTAACACTAATATCCTTCAGAGACCCGTGGTGGCCTTCTTCAGAGAAATGTCTGAAGAGTTCCACCTGAGGTACTGAGGCCTTCTAATTAACCCTATCTGATCTGGGTGATTTGAGACACTCAATGCCTGGGGGGGGCGGATTCCGCCCCCTGTTTATCTTTGTTGTTGGTTGAGATATGGCAACCAAACTTGACACAAAGGTTGTTTATCATATAAAGAAGGATTTTTGAAACAATGGTCTAATTAGCAATGTTGTTGTTGTTGCTAGAGCATAATTAATATCATGACGTCATATGACGTCATAAAAATGAAAGTGTGTTAAAAGGTCGTAAAACTTTAATATTTACATAGAAATGAAACATGTTGATCAAGATAGATGTAAATTTATAGTTTTGACTTAATTGGACCAATTAAAACGGATCAAGAGAGATACAAGGTATATTTTTCACAGAGTGGTGCACGACAAATTGGTTACCATGGAGACAAGGCTAAAAATAAAGCACCAAAATTGTTACCGTTTCATTGCTTTATGATAGAAATTTTACTTGCTAAATCTTAGAGGCATCAAGCAAACACGGAAAAATGTATAAATGAAAATGAACCCCCCACCAGGTCAGGTAGTGTTAAACGTACGACTACACGCCTTGTAATTATTAAACCTAAGCCTAAAAGGCGTGCAAGTGCTACCAACGTATTGTACACCACAGACAGTACATTCCAAAAAATACACAGCATTTGACGAGTCACAATTAAACGAATAGTTTATCCTATATTCCCCTCTATCCATGTTCGAATGAAAATGCTTACTATTACTCATGAAATTACACACTTGACAACGAGATTTACCACAACGAGAACATCCCTTCTTATCAATCCCCGCCCCCCATTTCCCTCATTACTCATTCTAGCCCTAAAAAGTATATCCTTATGGTTTCAAAGCCTTTGTCGGACCTTTGCTTTTTGGTGAAATCAAAATGAACATCAATAGTTTCCTTCCTGTAAAAATTTAAATGCTACGTAAGACTGCCGAAACTTCCCACATAGATTTGCTTTTGATCATGTTTTAGCAAACTCTAGCCTAAGAAATTCTTCAGCTAGATTTATCAATTGTTTTTAAGGCAAAATATTAGTATTGGTTATTTTTTCTCTTACATCACTCAATCCTCTATAGTTACAAATTGATGTAGGAATCATATTTCAATAAGCAGAACTTTTTACCGAATCCCCTTTCTTTTTCAGCTGCTGCACGCCAGTTTTCAATCCCAGTAATGTTACCTTGACCAAATCTGCCTCGAACATCGGGATCATCAGTATCTGGTAGCACTGCTTTTGGCAAGCCCTGATGACATTCTGTGCACTTTGCTATTAGATTATCGATGTCTGGACAGACGACAACTTGCTTCCGTGGAGTCAACCCTGCTGTATTCATATCCTGAAATGTTCCAGGAATAGCGACTGCTAAGCCTTTAGTGAGTTGGTGGGCTTCAACAATCCTTTTGTTTTCAGATACCTGTCGGAAGGCAAATATTTTGTAAGATATTCCTGAGAAAGCAAGTAGTCTCTTAAGACAAGAAATTAAAAGCGCGAGAGGAGTGAGCTAGATCTGTCAATATTTCACTAATGTAAGTGGTCCTCCTCTATGGAGAAGGGAGCATTCTAGCTCTAATCCCTTCAGACCTTCTTACAATTGTTTTACAGCCCCCCCCCACCTTTGGAATCGGCCTCAACCTCAATAAAAATATATTAAACTCAACACAGTTATACAGATAGTGATTTGAAAATTTATAACCAAAATGCCTACCAGACCTTGCTACAAGTCAGTGGCGTCACAAAGCTGACAATGTGAGAAAATTAGGTTCCTAGCGTATGGCCAGATCCATACTTAAAGTGCCACTAATCACCCGGAGATTTTTGATGAACCTGATAGAGGTTATTTTTCAGCCAGAAACAGAAAGATCTCTTTCTCTACGACCGCTAGTTTCTTTAAACGAATTTTCAACGTTGTGTTTTTGACCAAAGTTGGGGCATCAAGGACGCGGAAAAGCGATCCAAGGGGAGGCCTGGGGTCAAGACATGTGTACGTCATATCGGGAAGGCAAATCAAAAGCACAGAAACGTGGGCAGGAGGCTCACACTGGAGCGACATTGAAAAGACCGCTAGGCCTGCAGCTCTACAACCAAAGCAGATGCCTGCCGAATACAATGTAGCAGAATTTTCGAGCGATTAGCACCTTGGTAGTGGCACCCTCCCCTCCCCCCCCTTGTCGATACAGTGATGTACCATAACAATAACCCGAAAAAGAGCATGCTGAGTACTGTGTCCTTTTTTAAAGGCACCAAGGATCGACGATAGTCTCTTTTCGATGAATGGTAGAATAGACCTTTTAGCTATTCTCAAAAAGGGCCTGGATCGAGCGTTATTTTTATACAAATTTATACAAAATTGCCGCGGAGCCGCGCGCTCTTCCTCTATGCTTTGATTATCGGCCGCGAGCGGGAGGATGCTTTGCAGTGGGGGCAGAGATTTTGATGTTTTCCGTGTGTTTTCCTAACTTTTAATGCAGCGTTTCCAACAAAAAGTGGTAAGATACCCTTTCCAAATGTTTTACCTTAGTTTTCTGCAGTTTGAAACACATTTAGTTTGCTAAAAGCCTGATCAGTGCAGTTTTGGGAGTTAGGCCCAGCTGCGAGGGAAGGTGAATTTACATGCAGAGATCATTCGAAACCCCTGCAAATGCTGCAGATTTTACCTTGTCAATGTAATTTTTCACGTATTCGTGGATGAATTGTATTATGTGGAAGTTTTTACGATCTAGGTGCTTTCCAAAGCCGTCTATTCGCGCTATTTCCCAACCTTCGACCTGCTTTCTCTGGCATTTTGGTTAGGCCCATTATTTTGTTGCTGCCTTTTTTGGCTTCATCAAAATCGAACAGGGTGCTGCAGTAAAGGCACACTCAAATCAATCGAATAGGGGTATTACGACAAAACACTCGAAGTCCTATGGTAACCAAAACAATTTCAGTTAACTCTCGTCTCGAAATTTTGTTCAATGCTATCACAACATCTATCATCTGCTCTCATATAAATGTCAACAAAAGAGAATTTTTTCAAACTTCAAATTAAAAATATTGCTGTCAAGTTTTCTGGATCATTCACAAGTTCAAGTATTTGCTGTTCATTCAAGTTTTTTTGTTTACATTATATTCTGGACGTTCTGCAAGAGTTTTGAAATTTATCGAGTTGCTGATTACTCAATACCTTTCACAAGTACATTGTTCTTCATTCAAGTTTTTATGTTTTATTCTATATGGGACGTTCCGCAAGAGTTTTGAAATTGATCAAGTTGCTGATTATTCGATACCATTCACAAGTAAATTGTTCTTCATTCAAGTTTTATTTTGTTCCATTTGGGACGTTCTGCAAGAGTTTTGAAATCTATCACGTTGCTGATTTGTCTTGATTACCATGGGAAAGTGTGTAGTTGAAATGTGTGAAAGTCACACAAACTTGCTAAGAAAGTGGAAGAAAGAAATTTGCTCTTTGCATCAGAAACAAAATGCGCTCTGTCCATGCCTGCCACCAATGGGGTATCGCTTCTTTTACTGTCAATCAAAGGATGAGGCAACTCGTAAAATTTGGAAAAAAAATTTGAAACTTGACCTTGACTGGAACAACAATAGGGGAGTTTGCAGCCTACACTTTGTTGATGGTTTTCCATCAAGAGAGCACCCACACCCATGGTACTTCAGAGTTCCCCTAATGGTACTTCAGAGTTCCCTTGATGGTACTTCAGAGTAATGGTACTCCAGAGTACCCCTAATGGTACTTCAAAGTTCCCCTGATGGTACTTCAGAGTAATGGTACTCCAGAGTACCCCTAATGGTACTTCAAAGTTCCCCTGATGGTACTTCAGAGTACCCCTAATGGTAATTCAGAGTTCCCCTAATGGTACTTCAAAGTTCCCCTGATGGTACTTCAGAGTACCCCTAATGGTACTTCAGAATTCCTCTAATGGTACTCCAGAGTACCCTTAAAGGTACTCCAGAGTACCCTTAAGGCTACTCCAGAGTTCCCCTAAAGGTACTCCAGAGTAACCCTAAAGGTACTCCAGAATACCCCTAAAGATACTCCAGAGTACCCTTGAAGGTACTCCAGAGTACCCCTAAAGGTACTCCAGAGTACCCCTAAAGGTACTCCAGAGTACCCCTAAAGGTACTCCAGAGTACCCCTAAAGGTACTTCAGAAGACCCTTAAGGGTACTTGAGAATGTATCTAAATTGTTATTATTTCCTTGGGAAAGAATCAACGGGAGTCAGTAACAAAGAAGAAAACACAGTCATTGTCTTGCTATCATGACCTTGACTGGCTTCACATGAAAATGTATGACAAAAATATTTCGCGTTATTCAACGTTAGCTAATTGATATACGAATGCTGTACAGAACGCTAAAACTTCAGCTTGCTATAAAATGTGTGGCTGCTTCTATGCAAGATAAATTAAAGCTACAAAAGAGTTGCTAGTTACAGAATTACAGAAGGCTAGAAGCACTACACTTTCATATTATGTGTTCTTAACGTTAATAATTTCCATTTAGTAGTGGTGGCGCCAGGGAGGGCTAGAGGGAGGTTACAGCCCCCTGTCAGAAGAATCTAGCTCCCCTGTCGGAGGAAATTTTGCGTTTCTGTAGGAGGAAATTTGGCAAAATGAAACAAAATGATGTACGAAAACTGCATTTTCTGGCCATTTCAACCCCCCTGTCTGAAATTCTAGCTCCTCTATCGGATGATCTCTGGCGCCATCCCAGAGAACGGGTATGACACTGAATCATTTATAATGATTAATAAACAATAACCTAAGTGCACTTTTCTTCTTACTAGAAGCAAACTTTCTGCCTTCAGTGTAGGTGTTTCTTAATATTTTGTCAAATCCGGCCTTACATGTTTCTTAAATGTTTCTTAAATTTTTCTTAAAATTATTGAGATTTCCAACAACTGTCCATGACAATGAAGGACAGGAAACGAGATGTTTCTTTTCCTGCATCAAGGGAAAAAGATCCTTATTGTGTCCTTACTATTTTTCCTGGTTAATCAAATTTTAGTGAGTTTTTCAAATGGGGAGCACTTTTTGGGACGCTATTTGTAATTTGCTTTGAGTAAAACCAGCTCTTTTCAAGTTTACTTTTGAAGCTCAGCCTGCCTGAGTTTCTTAAATGTTTCTTATTCTTGATCTGATTTGAGCTCATTTGTTTTATAAATGTGTTTCTTATAAGAAAAAACCCTGTAATCTTGCAGCATTTCCAAAATGTTTTACAGTAAAAAATCTTTGTGCGATATTCATCAGGACTCAGGTAATAAGCACTTGTTTCCAGATCATATAACCAGTCAAGTGACGTAATGAGCATCATCATCATCATCTTCATCATCATCATAGATTATACTAAGCAACATTTAAAGGAAAAATAGCTACGTTACAACTAACTTGGGCTAAACTTCAACCCTATCAAGCCTAGGGTATTTGATGCTCTACGAAGCTTAGGGGAGGGGCTGATTCGCCCCCTTAATTTATTTCTGTTCTGGACAACCTAGAGCCTTGAAACTTTGCATGTGTATAGAAAATCTTATGGTGAACGAAAAGATGAAATCCATTTTTAAAAATATCACGTGACCTTTCCATGACATCACATTGTTCAAATTTCAAAGTCAGTAGGGTTCAGTACTAAATATGTTCAATCGTTGATTGTGAGGAAACAAAAAGCACTATGTCAAAATAATATTTGCTCTGTAAAGAAAAATTAATAAAAAGTGATGAGGTCATAACACAGGAATACAAAGAAAGTGCGCATGCGTAGCGCAAAAATCCGCAAAACCATACTTTCAAATTAAAAATTAGCTAATTTGTTGGATGGAGCATCAAAGGTAGTATGCATTCCTATCTTTTCATAGTTTTATCACATTAGCTGTAGATTTTATTAGGAATTATCCAACAATTTACACATGCATTCCTCGAATACCGATCGCGTTTACCCCCTGGTAAAAATCTACAGACGAAAAAGCGCTAGGGGGGGCTGATTCAGCCCCTCTAGGCTTGATAGGGATAAACTACAAACTACAACTGACGACCGCCATGGAAAGAAGAGGCTGGAAAACAACTGGCTTGTTGTCAGGGGAAAACAAAGTAACTGCTCTTTTTTGCGCAATACATAATAGTGTGCGCCGGCTCTCCTGTATTGTTTTCTTACTAACAAAATGTATCCATTTGCTGTAGCTGATATACACAAACCTTCAAGGTTACGACCCACGAGTTTAGCAAAGTGATAAAGGTAAAACGGTATATTTTTTGACAAAGAAACAAACATAGAAAGCTATCTTCGTTGGAACTTAAGCACTGAATTGATATTTTGCTTCCCTGCAAATTTCTTTGGCTGCCCCTAGCCCTATTGCCCCTTCCCTGTATCTGTTTAGTAATGTTCCATTGAGACGTCCGTAAAGTCGTCCAAAATTGATCTCATGTAGTTTTGACTTTTTGACTTGATACTTGAGCCAGGAAATACCCAAATGGTGAGGCCTTGGGGGTCGAAGCAACTTCCTCCCCTCCCCCCTTCATAGATTTGTGAAACAACCAAGCATCAGGTCCTACCTAAATTACGTAAAGGGAATCAGTAATTTGCTGCCCCTTTTCGATTTCCCGTGTAGGTGGCTTGGAATTAGCCTATCAGGGATGGCGCCAGACATTATCTGAGAGAAGGGCAAAGCAAAAATCTAGCTTTCAGATAGACTTATAACTGTTGACGAAATGAACTTGGGGCAAATCTGATGTCAATCTTGATTTTGATTTGAATTCTTTTTGAATAATATCAACAAAACAGTGCAAGTAAATCGTGATAGATGATGAAGAGGACATTGTTCTTATTTGTTACCACTGATGACAACAATATTGGGTTGGAAAATTGGTTTTTTTTAATTGCATTTTTAGGGGCCAGTCATTATCAACGCTGGGTAGGGGGCCAGAAGATATTCAGAGGGGCCACCCAAAATTTAGGGCAGTGAAATGGGGGCCACTGAAAACCTTCAGTGTAAATTAAGGGGCTGGGTGATTCCATGTCAATGAGGGCCAGCTTGCTAACCATGTAATCTTAGCCTGCGCGGAGACTTTACTACTGCGAAGGAGAAATCGAGAGAAAAGGAAAAGTAAAGTCTGCGCATCAGCGTCGCTTATTTCATTTATTCTCCAAAAGGGTATAAATTAGCATATTTACTTCTATTGTCTTTCATCCAATTGGTGCTGACTTGTCACTTTTGTAAAGTGATCAAAGACTGGTTACTTATGTCAATGGGAAAACATTGCGGCCACGGCAGCAGGAAGCTTCGATGTGCTACGAAGAAAATGAGGTGCAGAAATCAACAAAGATTTATTTCAAGAAGCGCTGTTTACCGTAAAGTCACTTTTCCATATCGAGAGAGTGAAACCTGAGCAAGAATTTTTAATTAGAAGCTTCTTCAAAGGAAAGAATATTTATTTTAGTGCACCAACAGGCTTTGGCAAATCGTTTGTTTTCCAGGCCCTACCTTACATGGCAGATGTTCTGTTGGAACTCGCTCTCGGGACAAGCATCTTGATAGTGATATTTCCTCTACATTCATTGATGCTTGATCAAGTTGAGTACTTGAACAATATTGGTCTGAATGCTGCTGCCATTTTCAAAGATCAAGATGAGTGTGTCCTCAAGGACATAGAAGAGGGTATCAAAAATGTCGTCTTTGTGTCCCCAGAATCGATGATTGCCACGGAGCGATGGCGCAAACTCATGTCCTCAGAAACGTTCTCCATGAATTGCATTGGCATTGCAGTGGATGAAGCTCATTGCATCAGTACATGGTAGGTTTCTGAGCTGTTATTCCCCATCAGCTATCAGTTGTAATGAAAATGATACCTTAGTTTGTGCAGGTTTCCTTCCATAAATAGTCTACCTATGTCTGCATAGGATGCCCTGGCAAGTATATCTAGGACAGGTGTGTGCATCAGGTAGGGGTACAAAACATCCAGTGAATGTGAATGAAACAATTTCAAGCAGAAAGATTTAATCCAAAAATAATTGTTTATCATACCCACAGTACATTTTTGACTCCTTACAAAAAAGGCCTTCATAATAACAAGCTCATTTTGACATACATTACTTCTCCAATAAAAGTGAACTGAACTACAATTTACAGTGTACAGTATCTACAATTACAGAGGTTGAAATATACATTTGTGTTTAAGAAACAGGACAACAATCTATATGTGGGGGAGGCAAAATTGTCAGTATTTACTGTAAGTATGTAGGTGGATGATAAGGCAGATATAAATTTCTACCAGAGAATACATGCATAGTTTTGAATTATTTGTTTCTATCATGCACATCTATAGCGTTGAAATCATCTCCACAGCTCTCTTATGAAAAATGACAGGAAATGCTCGCTCATTATTACATTGTTGTATTACTACAGTACAAACTCCTTATTTCTACACACTCTAATGCTTTCATTTCCTTCCATTTTCAGGGGATATGGTTCGAACCCAAACAGTTCTCTCTTCCGAAAGTACTACAAATGTCTTGGTGAGCTCCTCGCTTTGGTAAAATCATCCACCCCGTTTGCTGTCTTTACAGCAACTGGTACTGTAGAAACAAAATACAGAATTTTCTAGACACTTCATCTAAACCAATTCAACACCTTTGTATATGAGATAAGTCCATTGAAAGGAAACATTTTATACTCAGCCCACTATTTAAATAAGGACACAAAATTGGAAACTGTGTTTGGCAGTCTTATCAAAAAGGTACATGATTCCGCAATGCATACCCCAAAAACAATGATCTTCTGTCAATCTAGAACTCAATGTGCCCTTCTCTGGAGAATTTTCAAAATCAAACTTGGAGTGAAGTTTTATTTCAATGAAACAGAAGATGTTAAGAAAAGAGTTGTGGAGATGTATCATGCTAGCACCTCAGTAAAAAAACATATAATTGGAGAATTTCCGAAGCAAAATAGTCATGTTAGAATACTAATATGCACTGTTGCCTGTGGTATGGGTATAAATTGCAAAGGAGTTGATAGAGTTGTACATTTTGGCCCCTCAGAAAGTCTCCAGTCATACGTCCAAGAAACAGGGAGGGCTGGAAGAGAAAACCAGACCAGCATATTCCATGTGTTATATAATGATTTCTTGGCAAGTCGTTGTTCTGATGACATGAACAAGTTTTTGTATGAACAGAGCTGCAGAAGACAAGTGATTAAAAACGTCTTTCCAGGAAAGATCCAAAGCCAACATGAAAAAGTTTGCTGTGACCTATGTGCAAAAGAATGCACTTGTACAGCAGATGAGTGCAGAGCCTTAAGACAGCCATTCTACATGGTTGGTGAAAAAGAAACAATTACAAAAATCAGGGAAGTTTCAGAAACACAAAGAGAAGTACTGAAGAATCAGCTGGAGATCAAGCAATCAGGATTCAGTGGGAAAGCTGCTGGAAATGAAGTACTTGATTTTCCCAGTATATTGTATGAATTCAATCTCTATCAAATTGATCAAGTGTTGCAACATGCAAACCATTTATTCACCTTGGAGGATATCATGACCCACATAGAAGTATGGAGAGCATGCTAAGCAAAGAGCATTCTTCTTGCCTTGAGTGAGGTATTTGGTGACATAGATGATAAACAGGACATCACAGATGAGTCATTCTCCTGTTCAGAAAGTGATAGCTGGTATGACATAGACTCACAGTGGCAAGAAATACGAGATGACTCTTTCTTTTACATTGGATTGGATAAAACCATGTCAACCAGAGGCAGCATTTCGGATGCATCACATAGGGTTGATGAAACTCTTAACGTTAGTGAGTTGCTGACCAATGTTATAACTGAAGTGATGCAAGCAGACCATGTTGTACATTCTTAAAGGTAATTGGCAAGGTTAAAAGGCATGTTCACAAACAGTGAGCTGGCAAGAGCAAAAAATGTATTGAAATTGTCAAAAGTTGCACCAGCTAACAGAGCGCATGGATTTCACTTTGCCCTACTTATAAAGGAATACAACTCAATCTGCCAATTGCCTTTAAGTTTCGAGGTTCTTTGCACTGTGTGCCACAGTATATTGTTTAAAATAGCAACATTTTTGCCATACTAAGGTTCTCTACTAAGTTGCAGGTAAGTCAGTTCATGGGTAGCCAGGAAATTTTCCTTGCACAGCCAAAATTTACATACAGTAGTTATATACATATACACTGTGTGATTCAAAACATGTCACCTTGCTTGGAAAATCATTTTTGCAAAGTAGGTTGCACTATATTCACAGAGACTGATTTTTCTAATAGCTAAAAGATTGAAGATTTATATAAATAATGTCTTTTTGTAATTTTTCAAAGTGGCAGCCATTGGTGAATCAAGGGATTTAACAAATCGGCTCTGTGGAAGAAGCAGACAATGGCACGAAAAACATGTTCAAATCTCCTCTGAATTCAATTCAAAAATCCTTTTGATGAGCTTAAACTGAGAAAGAAAGAACAATTGTTCTTTCCTTGTTATTACTCTGAAAAATAGGCCTTGCGCAGACTTGCCATCTGAAAATGACATACTGAAAATAGCAAAACTGACAAGTTAGGTTTCTTTTACTTTGAGATGCCTTTTTGATTGTGTGTTTCAGGCTTTTTCAAAATATTCAGTGACTACTTTTTTTGAATCTTTCAAATTTACAACTGGCTGCTATTTTGAAAATTAGCAATGGGAATGGAAGACATTTCAGTCTCGTAGCTATCAGAAAAGTACAGTATGCTTGATGATTATAGCGCAAGTAAATGTACTGAATGATTTTCCGAGCAAGGGGAAATTTTTCAAATCATGAAAAATCAAACCTCCCTCTAATAACTTTGAAATGCAAGCCTATGCTACATTATTGCATAAAAGGTCTTTTCTCATTTTCACCTTGCCAGCTTTGTTTCATAAATATTTTGCTTGTGTTCATTTATCCATGAATACATGACATGCATATCTAAGTTTTCAAGCATGCAAACACTCATGTCCTTGCAAACCCTGTAGGACCTCCTGTTGGTTGATACAATTGCATTCTCCTGTAGCAGGTTGCTCACAAGTTTGCGCAAGTCACCCTCAGCAGATGTGCAGCTGTGCTTTCCTGAACGTTAAATGACTTTGGTAGCTTTGTCAAAATTGTTCAGCAGAACTTTATTGCACGTGAGTGCATTGCAATAACGGTTGACAGCTTTTCTGTTTGTAGAATTTGGTCCCAAGTGACGTAGTATGGTCTTCAAGAAATTGTTGAAATGCTCTAGGGCTAGGTCCAAAGGTATGTGGCCCCCCCCCACCCAAACTTGGCTTTATAAAAACGATTCCATATCAGATTATGAGCATCTTTTTGACTTAACATTGCATTGATTTGACATTGGAGGTAAAGAGCTTCCAGGGCGTACTTCATGCTTCGAGCACCATCATTCTTCAGATAGAGAAGCTGAAATTTCCAGCAGCGGATAACACGTGCACCATCACCTTCTTTAACTCCATCAAAAAAATTGTACACAAGCATACCATAATCAAGGAATGACATCTGATGATTGTACACCTCATCATTGCCATCAGTTGACCTTGGGATGACTTCTTTGTGCAATCCATATGTTTTTTCGTGGTCAATACGTCGTTTGCCATCATGTAGGAAGGCTTTAGTGCATGTAATTTCTCTGCACTTGAAGCTACCATCAGGAGTTGTAGGGTTGTTAAAAATAAGCCAATCTTGATACTCCTTCTTCCGTAGAAGATTATCTCTGTCTCTGTTTTGAATGAATCTTTCTGCAACAGCCTGCGACAGTTTTTGGAGAAAGGCTCTTTTTGTGATCCTGACAGCATCTTTAAGACTTTGTGGTAAAGTGCTATCACTTGGTGTACCACTGAGCAAAGGTAGATCCAATGTTAATAGGGCAGCAGCCACCACTCTAGCTTCCACTTCCAATAAGAAGAACTTTTTCAAGCATAAAACTTTCTACTGACATCATGTGTGACATTTCTTCTGTTTATAAGCACTCTATCACTATAAAGTGTGCACTTGTCAGCAGCTGATTTTGTGTTGTAAAATGTATCGTATCCAAGCTAAAGTGGAAATAGGCATAATATAGTCTCCGCAAAGATTTTAATGGGGGGCATTTTTACTTAAGTTAGGAGCTGGCATTGGTAGCACTGACTTTTAGAACACAACCATGGGTCATAAGACAGTCAAAATTAAATGGACTAATACAACCTCATACTGTCTGTCATCACAATTGACAAGCAACACTACACACATGATGTGATAAAGTGCTGTTTTAAATGCCCCATTTACATGTGTGATTCCCCCATTAACAAGAAATTCAATGAAATCATGATCTTAAAAAAGTGATGTTTATTGAAGCTTTTCTAGTAATCCTTTATGCAATCATACAAATCAACCATATTTGTCAAAACTCTACCTCCATAGACAGCGTTATGGTGCAGGGTGTAATTCTCGGATTTTGAAGTGAAAACAGTCTGGATCAGGGTCAATTTCAGGAAGTGCGCCAACGCATAAGCATCATGACAAGGCATCCTGCACCAGATCTTCTTGCAGTAAGTACAATTCAGGTAAAAGTATAGTGTTTGACCTTGACAACTGCAACATCACCTGTATTATAACAACTAAAAAATTTGTGGGAAACAGTGGAAACATTTTAATTCAGTGTTTATAGGCTGCTTTGTAATTGGTTAATAAGACACAAAAGAATTGATCTACAGACCTGCAAAAATTTGAACAAAGCTCGACGTTTGAAACGGGCCTATGTAGTTTTAACCCTATTTCACATGGGGTATTTTTTAGTGATTTTGGCATGGTGGGGGCGTTTTTCACCCCGCTAATTATCTCTTAAACTATAAGAGATACGACAATGAAACTTGGTAGTAATTATCACCAACTAATGGAAAATCTATTGATGGTATCAATTTTTAATTAGTCACGTGACCTGTTGCTAGGCAACTGGTTTTCTGAAGGTAGGTATGAGAAAATTGAGCTTTTTCTTGACAAAACTTGTAATTATCAACGTTTTCGAGTCTAAAGTGGTCAATCATCTTCTCAACCCTATCTCACCTGGGGGGTGGATTCCACCCCCCCTCGTACATTTCCATTTATAAGTTTTTCCGCGTTTGTTGAATGCCTCTGAGATTTAGCAAATTTAACTTTCTATCATACAGCAATGAAACTTTAACAATTTTTGGTGTTCTATTTTTAGCCTTGTCTCCATGGTAACCAAGTTGCCGTGACACACTCTGTAAAAAATATAATTTGTATCTCTTTTAATCCTTTACAATAGGTCCGATTAAGTCTAAAGTATGAATTTACATCTATTTTGATCTATATATTTCATTTCCTTACGAACAATAAAGTTTTACGACATTTTAACACACTTTTATTTTTATGACATCATATGACGTCATAATGTTAATTATGCTCTAGCAACAACAACAGCAACAACGCTAATTAAACCATTGTTTCACAAATTCATTGTTTATATAATCGACAACCGTCCTGCCAAATTTGGCTGCCATATCTCAAGCAACAACAGAGATAAACAGAAGGGTGGATTCCACCCCCATTCAGGCATTGACTGTTTCAAATCACCCAGGTGAGATAGGTTTAATGCATTAAGCTACTATATTTTGATAATTCTTTAAATATATTTTGACAAATTATAAGAATTTATACCAAGAGAACAAAATTGTGCAGCTATGGAACTTGAAGCTACATACACTGAAAACGGGATATTCAATTACCATTAAACCACATCTCATAATTTGATCAAATAGCCATCTAAATTAATCTTTCTTTGCATATCTGAATTGTTTATTCATTATTTTATAAAAAAAAAACTTGTTTCCCAAAATTTTTTAAGTTTATATTAGAACAATGACGTCATATTGTAGTGTGACGTCATAGTTGTAGAAAACTACAAATGAACAATAATGTAAAAAAATTATAATCAAATGAAAGGTCTTGATGAGAGAAATTCAATGATATAATTTATAGGATAATTGGTTGGAATTGATTGATTGATTTTTGGGCACAAGATGGCAGAGGCAGCAGACGTGTCTGTTAAATCAGTTGCGAAAGCTAACATCAAAGATGCTTCTATCGGCAGCATAAATAGTGCAGATGATTTGGATCTTGACAACATCATTCTTGCAGAAATTAAAAGGTTGAAGTCCAAGAAAAAGCGAGCAGATTTCATTCCTGTCTCGTCAAGCTTAGAACGGCAACACGGCCTAGCCCAATCAGATACGCATCAGCGCATGCTGCACATGATCTTGAACGGTAAGATTGAATGTTCACTTGCCATCCCTAAAGGCTCACAACAGAAGCAGAGCATTATAATTGAGGAACATCCTCCGGATAGTGATCCAATCGCCAGTTTTATTGATATTTAAAATCAAATGAGGAAGCTAGCAAAGCTACAAAAATGCGACCCGCGAATACTGTAGAACCCGATGTAGGGTTTCCACATGCAAGCAGATTTTCAGAAACAGTCAACGACCTCGCAAAAAGTCTTCAAAAAACCAACGATATGTTGAATTTGGAACGGAAAAACTCTCGTAAATTTATGGAGGAAAATTTTCAATTACAAATTAGGTTACGAGACCTCGAAATATTCCAGGCTCGTAAACAAGTCAGTCCAACTCTCAAGAGACACGACACCTTTCTCATCGATTCATTGGAAAACAATACAAGTGAATTGAATACAATGAAACAGGTTGGTGACACCAAGCATCCAACAAGAGTGTCAACAGCAGTGGAAAACCGGAGATCCCTCGAACTGCCCATGCGAGCATTACCAGTGAATCACACACAGTAGCTCACGGCACTGGAACAGCCAAACAACATAAAAACAAAGAAGGTAAATCGAAGAAGGACACGCAGAATCAGCAACAGTCCCGTGGAAGGGAAAATAACCGAAATGGATCATCAAATAACCGAAATGGATCATCAAAGTTCAGCAAAATGGTTTCCAATGAAACATCGCCCCATCCTATCCAAAATTGCATGGTTGGTGACTCACAGTTGCGTAGAATGGATGCTGACAAAATGTCAAACAATCATCACGAAGTTTTTTTGAATGCAAAATCAGGAATGAAAGTCGAAGAGGCAGCTAATCTTGTAGATTGTGATGCAGATGTAATAATTATGCATGCGGGCACCAATAATCTGCGTGATTCGTTCCCAGAAGAAGTTGCTGAAAAGGTCGTCAAAACCTTCAAGAAAATTAAACAAAAGAATTCCAAAGTCCAACTTGCATACTCCTCTATTTTCAGAAGGAAGGGCAATGCTGCTGTAAACGGTATGAACGTTAAAGTATTTCAAACAAATAAGATTTTAAAAGAAGAACTCATGCTGCAGGGTATAGACTTTATTGATAATGATAACATTTTATATGGTAATATCTGTGATGATGGTTTACATATTAACCAAGGAGGAGCAAAAAGATTTGCACGGAATGTCAAGAAATATGTAGAGTATTGGTAGGGGTACACGGGTTCAATGAAAAATCTAAGCGAATCGCAACGTCATTTAAGAATGCAGTCGAACAGAGGTTTACGAATTGCATCACTTAATGTTGTATCATTACGTAAGCACCATTGTGAAATTGAGCATGTGATAAACGAGCACAAATTTCGCATTCTGGGTTTGAATGAAATGAGGTTAAGTAAAGATATTACAGACCCAGAGGTAGAGCTGGAAGGCTTTGAAATCCACCGTAAAGACAGAGATGTCAACGGCGGTGGTGTAGCTATCTATGTAAACTCGAGCATTAGCCATAATCGTAGATATGATATTGATGATCCACTATTAGAAATCGTAGCCGTAGAGATCACTCCCTTGCATGCCAGAAATTTTATAGTTATTTGTTGGTACAGACCCCCAACCCTCGGCAATGACAAGGGGAGTTTTGAGGCATTAAGGAACTTACTCTCTGCTGTAGATGCAGAAGGTAAAGAGATTATCTTAATTGGTGACACTAACTGTGATCTAAAAAATCACAAGGATGGGTGCACCAAAAGCATAAAATCAATTTATTCTGAGTTCCAATTTGAGCAGCAAATAAATGAATATACTAGGGTAGCTGCGCTAGAGAAAGATGGTGCTTCACACACTTCTAAGACTCTTATTGATCACTTTGCCACCAATCGCCCAAATTACATTTTGAGAGCGAGCGTGCTAAAATTAGGAATGGTCGATCATTACCTTATCTTTGCAGTTAGGAAACTAAATTCAAAGCGACTTTTAGATAAGCAAGTGAAAATAGTCGAAACACGTAGCCTTAGAAACTATGATAAGCAGCTATTCCTGGACGAGTTGTCAGCCATTGATCTCATGACTTCGGTCTTTAATAGTGTTATCTCATCTCTTCTGGAGGTGCATGCACCATTAAAGCGAAGAAAAATAACAAGCCATCACGCTCCTTGGATTACTCTAGAAATAAAAAACCTGATGAATGAACGTGATCTAGCAAAAAAGAGGTCCGAGAAAGATGCTTCCTATTGGTCAGACTATAAGAAGTTACGGAATAAAGTAACTTCTGAACTACGTGCCAGGGTACAGGAATACTACTATAACCTTATTGATGAAACCCAAAACAATCCGAAAGCTATGTGGAAAACAATAAATAAGGTTTTACATAAGAACTCAAATCAAACTGTAACTCAAAACATCATTTTTGAAGGCACACAACTAAAATCAGCTTCACAAATTTCAGAAGCTTTCAACAAACATTTTACGACGGTTGGACCTAAGTTAGCGGAGAAAATAGAAACTCAGCCTTCCGATGACCCTCTTAAGTACCTTGGAGATAAAACCGGAGGAACCAAATTTAAGCTACAGCCAGTAAATGTAGGGTATGTAGAACGTGCTATAAAAGCTCTGGATAACTTGAAGTCTCCAGGTGCTGACAGAATCCCCGTCAAAATACTTAAAGATGCCATAAACTTAGTTTCGAAACCACTGACACTGATATACAATGCATCTTTAGAACGGGGTATTTTCCCCCGGATCTGGAAATTAGCCAGAGTAACACCTATTCATAAGGCGGGCACGAAAACAGATGTAAACAACTACCGGCCTATTTCAGTGTTATCAGTTGTGTCAAGAATTTTAGAAAAGATTGTACACGACCAACTAATGGAGTTTCTAAAGGAACAAAAAAGGCTTTGTTTAAACCAGTTTGCGTTCCAAAAAGTACACAGTACACTGACATGTCTATTGAATGTTATAGACCCGTGGTTCAAGAACTCTGATGAGGGGAAAATAAACTTGAGTATATTCCTTGATATTTCATATTATATTTTCATATTTCATTTTATTAGGGAGGGAGACCCTTCAACCAACTGGTTGATTTACAAGGGGCCCTCCATATAAAAAACCTACAAAAATTAAACAAGTTAAAAACCGCTAAAAACTACTTACAATGAATACATCTAATAAAAAAAATCCTATCTATAAAAAATGAAAGAAAAGTACCTAAAAAACAAAACCGCCAGTCCATCATAAGCTATCTTTAAAAATATATATAGAGGATGCCTGTTTGGTCTCAGCTGGGAGGCTATTCCAAAGTTTAGCTCCGCGAAAAGAAAAACACTTCTGCCCATTTGCAGATGTTTTCTTTAGCAGCCTCAAGTCCGTTGCCGTATTTCGAAGGCTACGAGAGTTACTAGTAGAGTTTCTAGTGAAAGGATTGTGCATGTACTGTGGAGCAAGCCCATTGAGAGACTTGTAGACCACTGATCTGGACTCTTCATTGACAAGCTCACGAATGGTCTTCCAACCAAGGCTCCTAATCAGTGGTCCACTCGGGGAATCAAAGCTGCTATTCGTTACAATTCTAGCAGCTCTATTTTGAAGCTTTTGGAGCTGATTGATATCAGTGGCGCCACAACAACCCTAAGCAGAACAGCAGTATCGAAAATGGGGCTCCACAATACCTGAGTACAAAGTTTTCAAAGAAGCCATTGGGAGAATATTCCTTGCGTGTTTTAGAAATCCAATGGCTCTGGATACTTTGCTAGATACAGCTTTAATATGCTCTTTCCAATCTAGACTGTTGTCAACTTGAACACCAAGGTATTTGGTCTTCTTGACAACGTCCAGTTCTCTGCCACGAATTTCTAGATTCAGTTTTTCTGCTGCATTGTTTGTTGCCCTTCAACCATGAGTCTAAGTGCTCAAGATCGACATTAATAGCCTCGTTCAGCTGAGAAATATCTTTTGACTTTAAGCAAAGGCTAGTGTCATCAGCATACATGGACACAGTTGAACTCTGGACAGCACTTGGGAGATCATTGATGTAGATCAAGAAGAGAAGTGGTCCAAGACATGACCCTTGGGGTACCCCTACCTCCACTTCCCCGGTTTCAGAATCGACTCCACCTACTCTGCAGTACTGTTTTCTGTGGGAAAGATAAGATTGAAACCAAGAAAGCTCCCTTTGTCGAACACCATAGTGCTCTAACTTTTTGCAGAGAAGGTCATGATCTACAGTGTCAAACGCTTTTTTAAGGTCAATGAATACTGTACCCACCATCTGTCCAGTGTCCAACCCACTATACCAATCGTCAGTGTTTTTCAGTAAACAGGTCAGTGTAGAATGGAGTTTTAAGAATCCAGATTGACCAGGATGAATAAGGTTATACCTAACCAGATATTGGTGAAGTTGGTTAAACACTAGTTTTTCAAAGAGCCTTGAAATGACGGGAAGAACTGAAATTGGGCGGTAATTAGACTTTTCAGCCCTATCCCCATCCTTGAAAATTGGTGTAATCCGGGCATTTTTCCAAGAATCAGGAAACTGACTAGTTTCAAGAGAGGTGTTAAACATGAAAACTAAGGAGTTTTCAATGTAAGGAGTAGCTAACTTTAAGAAGTAACTAGATATGTTGTCACTTCCAAGGCTCTTAGATGTTTTTATCTTGCCCATTGCATCTCTAATGTCCTGAACTACGATTGG
Source organism: Aurelia sp. 4 Dawson et al 2005 (assembly GCA_964019985.1). Lineage (NCBI taxonomy): Eukaryota > Metazoa > Cnidaria > Scyphozoa > Semaeostomeae > Ulmaridae > Aurelia > Aurelia sp. 4 Dawson et al 2005. The sequence goes on along the minus strand of OZ026512.1, from coordinate 5,895,879 downwards.
CCTGAAATTAAAGCGCCTATTATCAGGGTTAAGATTATATTCACCAGTGAGCATGGGGTTGGGGGCATCTTCAATCTTGCTTGCTAGATCCTTACCTACTGAGCAGAAATAAGAGTTCATGGTATTGGAAATTTCCTGCATATCTACAATTTCTCTTCCAGAGTCTTTCAAAAGATCTATGTTTGTTGACTTAGATCTTTTGTTTATTACCTGTTTTATTATTTTCCATGATTCCTTCATGATCTCAAGAAAGCATTCGATACCGTTGACCATAAAGTCCTATTGTCGAAGTTGCGAGAGTATGGTGCTGAAGGTGCTTCCTACAGCTGGTTGACTTCTTATCTGACCAATAGGGAGCAGTTCTGTTATTTTGACGGATCCACTTCCAGCAAAAGCAGCATTGAGTGTGGTATTCCGCAGGGCTCGTGTTTGGGACCCTTACTCTTCATACTATACATTAATGATTTTGAGAATTGTCTTTAAAGCACAATCCCAAATATGTATGCTGATGATAAATGTGTGAATATCGCATCAGAAAACCTGAATGAACTTCTAACAGATTTGAAAAACGAGCTGGAAAATGTATCGAATTGGATGAGGATTAATAAACTTAGTTTGAATGCCAGCAAAGTGAATACATGGTTATAGGCCACAGGCGACAACTAAATAAGATAGGTAATGATTTGCCAGATCTTGTCCTCAATAATGAAGTTATCAAAAGGGTTGACAAGACAACATACTTAGGGATCAACATCGACGAAAGCCTTAATTGGAAAGAGCAGTACAAAGCTATCAAAAATAAAGCTGAAAGGGGGCTTGAGCTCCTTAAGAAAGCTGAAAAGCATCCTTCCGCAAAGGAAACTTGATCACAAAGCTCTCTTTGAAAGCCATCTTCGCTATGGCAACATTGTTTGGAGTACTCTTTCCAACACCAAACTATCCCAATTGCAACGATTACAGACAAGGGTAAAGAAGCTAATAGCGAATGCCAAGTATAAGGACGGACGGACTTGCAAATGGCTCTCTGTAAAGTCATTGATCTCCTTTGACTAAGGAGTCATGACATATAAAATCTTGCATGACCTCTGTCCCGAAAATCTTCGCCGTAAGTTCACTGAAAGATCCATGATTTCAGAGTATAGAACCAGAAACCATGGAGATCTGCAAATTCCTAAAGTTAGGTTAGAATATGCAAAGCGAAGTTTCTACTTCTCTGGTGTCAAAAACTGGAATGATATCCCTGACAACATTCGAGAAAGAGACTCAATCGCTCGTTTTAGAACAGGTCTTAGAGATTATCTTTTGAAGCTTTCACAGGACCCAAACACGACCCCTTGGTAGAGCAGCAATATTCCAATTTATTTTTCTTTTCTCATATTATTTTATAGAAATATTGTTAATAGGATATTAATTTTCTGAAAGGATCTCGTGTGTTTTAAACAATGATAACATGAATTGAAGTGAAAATGAAAATGAAATGAAATTGCAAGAGCTACAGCCAAATTTGTGTTTTCTTTTGTGACTAATCTCCAAGTATGGGCATTCTGTGATCATGTGACCAATTAGAGCTAATTGAAAATATCATTATCTGGTAGCGCATTAATTTTTAGGAAAAGTCAATGAGTCTCAGTCTCTTTGCGCCTGTCGCCTCACTGCTACATTGAATTGTTCAGTCAGGGGGGGGGGGGTGAAAAACGCCCCCATGTGGAATAGGCTTAAGGATGGTATACTCTATATGATTAGCCTGTGTTCCAGACCATCACCAAGGAGGAGAGTGGTCTGTGTAACCGAGGCAGATTTCGTGTTTTGAAGTTGAGTTGGATTGCTCGCATAACTATAAATACAGTCGACTCCGGTTATAGTCACTCCGCTTATAGTCATACTCCGGTTATTATCACCCTATTGATGTTTCCCGAATTTAGTTGTGGTCAAACCCTTATAAACGAACTCCTGTTACAGTCACTTCGGTTCTTGTCACACTCCGCTTATAATCACTACTTTTTTCCTTCCCAAACAAGGAAATACTCTTTATACAGTCACATATTGGGAAAAAAGTTGATGAATTTTTATATTACGTACATTATTACAGTTTTGGGACACCTACTTCAATTCATGCAACAGCCCCGGGGCCCCTTGCAATGTGTGAAAGAATCACAAGGATTGTTTAGGAGGGAACAGGAGGAACCTCCGTGGGCGGTAACCATCACCGTGAGAGTTAATCCCATTTCCGGTTTACGTTTACGGCTTCCGATTATTGAATTTCACAAGTGGGTCTTTGTGATGAATTAAAATTGGTTGCACCCGTGTGACCTTCATCTCAACTAAGTTCATTGAAAGTGACAGGAAAATTGCCAAAACATTAAACTTCAGATCGCCGTGTCGCATCCATTGTATCGATTTTATGATGGCTGACAACAATAAAAAGAAAACACAACTTACGTTAAAGCAGAAATGTGAGATTCTTGATGCGCTTAAAAGTCAACGAAAAGTCGCGGATATAGCTGCACAGTTCAAATGTGATCGATCAACTACTTCAAAGATAAAGAAAAATGAAGCAACGTTAAGACAAGAAGAATTGACGAACATAGATTTCAAAAAAATTCGCACTCGCTAAAGCAACTTTCACGATGTTGAAGAAGCTCTCTTGCAATGGTTCACTCAGATGCGATCGAAAAATGCCATTCTTTCTGGACACTTGATACTGCAAAAGCGACCTAGTTTGCGATTTCTTTGGGTGTTGAAGGATTTACGGCATCAAATGGGTGGTTGGAAAGATTTAAAACCCGCCACAACATAAAATTCGCCAAGACTCACGGAGAAAAGGCTGCTGCAGACTTTGCCGGCGCAGAAGATTGGATCGCAAAGGTGCTTCAGAGGGAAATACAAGGTTATGAGGCGAGAGATATTTTCAATGCTGATGAAACTGGACTTATTTATCGAGCCTTGCAATCTGGAACATTGGTTTCTGAAGGCGACAAGCCTGCTGGAGGAAAAGTACCGAAAGAGCGTCTACCAGCACTAGTTTCGGTGAATATGGATGGAACGGAGAAAGATCTTTGGGTTATTGGTAAATTTAAAAAGCCGAGATGTTTTTCAAGAGTTCGAAATTTGCCTTTACCTTATTACAACAACAAGAAAGCGTGGATGACATCGATTGTCTGGACAGATATTTTGGTGAAAATGAACAGGAAATACCAGCAACAAAATCGGCACATAGTTTTATTTGTAGACAATGCTACTTCCCACCAATGTGATATTCTAACGCCATTTGTTAAAGTAGTGTATCTAACTCCAAATACCACTTCATTGATTCAACCTTGTGATCAGGGCATCATTAGAGCGCTTAAAGCACATTACCGTCGCCCAGTGAATCGAAAGATGTTGGTTGCAATTGAAAAGGGTGTGGATGCTCAACAGTTTGGCAAAACTATCACAGTTCTGGATGCCATGTTCATGCTTAAAAGAGCCATGTTTCTTGTCACACCCCTCACAATCCAAAACTGTTTTCGGAAAGCAAAGTTTTTTTTTGATGACGTTGAGGAAGAAGATGTGAACTTTGAGGACGAGGAGGATGAGGAAATAGAAGACAAAGAATTTTGCAGATTTGTAACGTTCGATGACAATCTACGCACCGGTGATGATCTGACAGATGCAGAAATTTGCGAGAATATCACGGCTATTGAAGATGAAAGTGAGGCTGAGATGATGCAGGTGAAAGTTTTGCTACGAAGATGAAATGGGCAGAAGGTATTGAGGCAATGCACAAGTTCAGACGACTTCTGGAGGAAAATTATGAGGATTTTGATCGAACGCCATTGGCCCAAATGGAGGAAATTATTGAGCAAGATACATCAAAAATGCGGAAACAAGCCTCTATTCTCGATTATTTTCCTATTGTAGAACGTGTTTAAGGATTTTGAAACATCATATGAATTCTTGTTTCACTCTTCCAATACTATCGTCTTATTCTTTTGTGACAGTCTCATGTAAGAAGGTTTTGAGCAATCATCGGTCATAAACGGGCTGATAAAGTCTTTTTTGAAAGAAGAAGATAGAAAACGCTATTTATTGCAGTCAAAGTCCTTGCAAAGACTTCATACGCCCAACTTAGGCTATAAAAATCGATTTTATAGTATTTATACAGCAATTTTGGGTAACTCCGCTTAAAGTCACACTCCGCTTATAGTCACACTTTTCTTGAAAACATTTGGTGTGACTATAACTGGAGTCGACTGTAATTATGCTCATATTTAAACCTCCAGCAATGAAACCAGCAAAACACAATCAAACATGGTGTCTTTCACGCAACTCACTGAAGATATATCTCCAACATGGTTTAGTGAAGTTGATTTGAAGGAACTAGAAAGTTACTTCCCTATTGTGGCGACATTTTTTGGCTTCGAACAGTTATTTGAAGAGCAAAAGAATGCACTAAGAGAGTTTTTTAAAGGCAAAGATTTGTACTACAGTGCGCCAACTGGGTCAAGAAAATCACTTATTTTTCAGTGTATCCCTGTGTTGATTGACGCGTTACGTGATCAAGCATATGGAACATCGACTGTCTTGGTTATTTCTCCACTAAATGCATTAATGTTAGACCAAGTGAACAAGCTCAAAGGTAGTGCAGAGAGTGCTGCAGCAATTTATAAAGGACAGACACAAGGTACTCTGGATTTGATCATAGATGGTGAAATATTCCTTGTGTATGCCTGACCAGAGCAACTTTTAGATACTAATGTGTGGAGAAACATTTTGTCTTCAGAGAGTTTTCGTGCTCGCTGTGAAGTGGTTGTGGTTGATGAGGCCTACTGCATTGCCCATTGGTGAGTTTCAGTACAATATGCTGTTTCAACTGAAGTCTGTCTGCAGGGTCTGGCAACTGCACATGCAAGGCTTTGTACAAAGGTTTTTTTGTTCACTCTAACATTCAAGACAAATGAATCAAAGAATTTGCAAACAAGAATGCCTTTGCTTTGTTGGTCTACACACACAAGATTTGTAAAGGCCATACCCTGTGAACTGAAACAGAAGACACAGCTGTACAATTTTTAAGCCTGAAAACTAGTTTCAGAAGGAGAATTAAAATTTGACCGTGAAATTGCTTTGACAACTTTCTTTGCAATGAGAACACTGGATTGATTTTTGTGTATACAGTATCTGTATGTGTATCACTCCTTAGAAATTTTACCCCTTTTGTAAAAGAAGTAATTTTCCAGAAACAAGGATCCGTAAAACTCTTTCATTTACAACAATCTCCTTTTTCAGGAGTCATAAACCCTGCAAGCAATTCTACAATTATGATATTTATTGTAACAGGTCATACCTACAGTATACACTGTAAATGTTTCACTACTTAATGTTCAAAAAGTTGCATTTTATTGATCGCACACCCTCGCATGCTGCAATTTGCAAGGAGTGCAATCACTACCAGGACTGCCTGTTACAATACTGTATGTCATAAAAAGTACAAAATGACAGTATACATGTGAACATAAATTAGACATCCTACATACTGTAAGTTATTAACAACTATCATTCTTTTTCAAAGGGGCAGTGCAGGAAGTGGAAAAAGTGGCACTGGAGTACCTTTCCGTGAAAGCTATGCCAATTTAATGGAGCTCAGATCTCTGTTTTAATAAACCCGAGATGGGCTGTTTTCACAGCCACTGCATCAAAGTCCACAAAGAGGAAAATATTTGATGTGCTTGAACTTAATCCTTTCAGGACATTAGTGATTGAAAAAATCCTCTGAAGTCTAATCTATGTTTTGCTGTTAAATACATTGACAAGAACTTGCCAATTGAAAGTGCTTTGTCTTTTGTAATAAACGAGGCTAGACACAGGCAAGACAATGCACAAGATACTCTCATATATTGCAGGACCAGAAAACAGTACAGCCATTTGTATAAAGCCATTTCTAGTGCACTTGGGATAGCACTGTTCAAAGGAAGTGAAGACAACCCCAAACTGCGCTTGCTTGAAATATATCATGCTGGTACACCAGAGGAAAAAGTGGCACTGGAGTCACATACTGGAAACAGTTACCAACCCAACTGGTCATATCAGAGTTCTGATATGTACAATTGCTTTTGGTATGGGGATCGATTGCTGTTACATGACAAGAGTTATACATTTTGGTGGTTCCAAATGCATCGAGTCATACCTGCAAGAGTGTGGAAGGGCTGGCAGAAGAGGTGAAAGAAGCTTGTGCATACTTATACACAATGGCCAAATGCTCAAATACAGTGATGAGGACATAAAATTGTATGTACATTCAACAAACTGCAGGAGAAAGGATCTTCTTGCAGCATTTTCAAAAGTTGTAGAAGAGGAAGTGGTCACAGGATGCAGGTGCTGTGACATATGTGCACAAAATTGCCTCTGTAGTGATAATTCAAAATGTCTATTGAATTTGAACTTATTTGGAAACGGTAGTACACATCTAACAACAAACAAGGTACGTGAGGTAAATCAGGCACAAATCTCAGCACTTAGGGAGAGGTTACATTCTTATCGGCTTTGCTTGCTACCTGATAATTTGGAGCAGTTGAAACATGTGGCATATCCAAATTTGTTCCTGGAATTCTCAAGCTTGCAAGTGTCACAAACTTTAAAGAATTGCGATAAAATCTTTTCTGTGTCAGATGTTAAAGATCATGTTGAAATCTGGAGGGAAGTCCATGCAAACAATATTCTCCTTGCAATTCATGACGTTTTTTCAGATTTTGATATTGACAAAAATATGGAACTAGTAACTTCAAATGAAGTTGATGATGTGTCAATAGAACTAGACAATGAGAGCTTCTGGGATGAGACATATCAGAGTGCAGAAACATCTTCATTTTCATATAACATGGAGGAAAGTGTGCTGCATCCAGGATATTTGCTGCAGGATGAAAAGGACATAAGTGATGCAGTTGCTGATATTGCAGAGCAAATAAACTCAAATATTGTTGTATAAAACACTGTCCCTGCATTTATTCGATTGCACATTTTGTACAATACAAGAGACAAACTGCATGCATTCAGTCTCGATGTTTCTAAATATCTCATCAAATCTGGCCTTAAACGTTTCGTAAATGATTCCTAAAATTCTTTAAATTTCGACAACATAGATGCAGCTACTGTGAGACAAAAGTACATAGGACTAGTGCTTGAAAAAAGTTAAAAGTTGGAAAAGTACTTGAAAGAGGATGTGCTTTGTAGTTTCTTTTCATTAATAAAAGTTTCTGTTAAGAACAGTTTTTCAAGTTCACTATTAAAAGTCAGGCCTGCTTTTTTTCTCAAATATCCCATACTTTTTGCCAGATTTGAACCTCACATTTCTTCTTTACAGTACTACTTGTTTCTTTTGTAAAAAATGTGCATTTGTGTTTAGGAATATCGAGCGATTTTATTAATTTTAACAAGACTCCTGTGCTCATTGATCCATTCAAAGAGTGAGGAGATGTCAAGGTCTTCAATGATGCTACTTTTTATGCTTCTATAGTACTTGTACTTGCGGCCAGGGGTGTACTTTAAATCCCTATCTGCCATCAGCTGTTTGATTATCTTGAGCATGTCATCTGCAGCATGTGAAATTCGGTATTTACCTGACTGCCGTATAAATTTTGAGGAAGCATCCCACTGTTCTAGCAATCTCTTTGTTGTTGCAAGGGCTTTACAATTGCAATCAACAGATGCTGGACTGGATGCATTGGGTCCAAGCATACGCAACACATTTTTCAAAATTCGGTTAAAATGCTCAAGGGAGAGGTCTAGAGGAATGTTGCCACCTAAGCCATTTTGTGTTTTTGTAAATCTATTCCAAATGAGATCATAGGCAGCTCGGGGTGACAGAAGAGAATTAGCTTGGAATAAAATATAAAATGCTTCAAGGCCATATTTAGAACTCCTCTTCCCATCCACTTTGAGATATAATAGCATAAACTTCCAAGTGCGAAGGATACTTTCTCCATCACCCTCTGAAATGGCATTGAAGAAATTCTTGACAATCATCCCATAATCAAGCAAGGTAAGTTGGTAGTTGTACATATCATCCAATGCTTTTTCAAACCTGCGTTGGGGTGTGCTGCTTTGCTTTTCCCCGTGTGAGCCTTCGTGCTTTTGTCTGGCACTACCATCATGCTTGAAAGTTTTGCTACATCCGGGGCACTGAAACCTGCCTTTGTTGCTTCCACCTTCACCTCCAGCACCCTCCTTTGCCACTTTGCATTTCTGAAGAAAATCCTCAACCTTATCAAGTTGTAAGACATACTTATCAACTATGATTGTAGCCAGATTTTCAATGTATGTCCGTTTCTGTTTTGCACTTTCTTCTGGCAAACATGATGGACAGTGGTCTTCATCTGGTATATCCTCAATGCTTGTGATATTGAGAACTTCCAAAGCTGCTGCTATAACGTGACTTTCAACTTCCATTAGAAAGAACCTCTTAGATGCACTATACCTTGGTCGAACCTCACCACCAACATTTCTTCTATTTATGAATATACTGTCTGCAAACATCGTGCATTGATCAGAAGCAGCTGCCCCATTGTAGAAGTAGTCATAGCCAAGCTACGAATATGAAACAGAATGTACAATTTTCAACTTCCAGATTTTGAACTTTGCCTATGTGTTCGTCTCTAGACTTCCTTTTATTTTTGGTCATAGTGGTACTAGTTTCAATATAAAACATTTTATTGTAAAAACACTGTGTAACAGGCTTTTCAACAAAGGTTGTCATTTGCTGATTCTTTATCATGTAACATTCCAAACTTCACAACAACCTAGTTTTGAAAGAAAAGAATGAACTACAATATGCATAAAAATATTGTTTGTAATGTTGGATAGTTTTCGACTGTGGTGGCAAGGGGTTTTGCTGAAATCGTTTGGTGCACAATTAGGAAGTACGTAGATTAATAGAATGTCTGTACATATGAGGCTAAATGTGATTCTATGCATTTCAGAATTTAATCACTGGTACAAAATTGTATTTTGGTACCGGCAAAAATTTCATTGCCGCATGAAAACCCCCATCTTCAAAATGCATCCCAGCAAATCTCTCTTCTGGTGTAAAACCATTTGAAACTTGAAGTAAGCAGTTGACCCCTCGCTCCACTGACAACTGGTCACCTACAAAACCTTGCTCAAAGTATGCTTTGTTTCCATCACTACCAGCACTTGGCACAAAATTGTGGAGGACTTCCAATACCTTTTGGATGCCATCTGCATCATTTTCATTTTCAAAAATGCAGCCATGAAATAGCTTTGAAAAGAAATAGAAACACTGTTTATTTTGGTAAAGTTTTTTTACTTTAAAGTACCTAATACTCTTTCTTCCACCTAACTGTGTTGCATTTTTATGATTAATGGTACTGTACTACTGTAGCTGTATTTACATAAGACCTTTTCAAAAATGAATAACTTACTGATCAACTGCACATACAGATCTTTTTCAAAACTCAATATTTCAAAATCTGGTTGCATGTCTGTTTTACATACACTATACTGTACAGTATATACTTTTCTGGTATGGACTTTTCATAATTTATCAAATACTCTGTCGTAAAATACACTCACTGTATTTGTTGCTTTAGCTGTCTCTGTGGAATGTTTGTAGGGTTTATGTTTCTTTATCACATTTGCTAATGGTTTCAAACACTCAATGCATTCTGTGCATAATCTAGCAACCATGAAAATGTAATAATTTTTTTGTTTGGAATGGTCCTCTTTGCTTGGGAGAAATAGTGCATTTGGCACAGCATCCAACTTCTGTATTGGATTTTCATTTGATAAACTGCAAGCAGAGACACGGTTCTCAGTGGACATGTATGTAACCCAGTAATAAAAACGGTTTTGATGTTTTTCGCTCATGTTGTGCAAAACCTGCTGATAGTCCATGTTGTCAAATACTATTATTCGACCAATCTCAACCTTTCCAATCTGTTGAATTTGTCTTTTCTTGGCAATTGTATCATCTCTTCTTGTTACATTCTCCCCAGTATCATCAGTTAGACAATTGTCTGCTTGGTGGTCTCTTTTTTCTTTCTTCTGGTTTGCTTTTCCTTCTTTGGCAACTTGAGCAAGCATGAAACTATCTTGGATCTGGTCAAATTCATCCAATTTCTTATGCATGCAAGGATTTGAAATGGTGAGCTTCACAACTCTAAGGCGTGCCATTGCTGACTAAAATACAAACGATTTATATAATCAATATAACTGAAAAATTTCAGGAAATAACACAACACATAAAGTGTGACTTTTATTACTTAAAACAATCTTTAGACACCTAAACAAAAAGTCCTCATTTTTCATTTTGACATAAGGCAGTCAACACCATGGACCTTGCAAACTTTTAAAATACTGTTTCTTGGTGATTTCCCATTTGCTCCTTGACACATGTACTAGAACAAAGAAAGTGTTAGGGAACTGGGGTACCTATCAACAGGGTTAGATCTGGCCCAATGTTTAAGGAAGGGCAAAGGGGGCTTAGAAATGTAATAGAAAATGAATGCACTGAAAGCACAAAAAATTTTTGGACCCATACTTAAGCAGATCAAAGCAGTTGAAAAGGAGTATTCAGCAGCAGGAAAACACACACTCTTTTTTCTTAAATAGGGGCACCCCTTATCCTGAAGCTAATTGTGCTAAAAGTCCATTAATTCCGTGGTTTCCATTCTGGCAGAGGGCCAAATGTGAAAAACTTGGACTCAAAAAGTTCTGCACTGTGACAAACGGGTCTGCATGGTCTGCAGATTTCACCTGGACAATTTTATGTGAAATATTTAAGAGATTTCCATTCATTGTACATAGTACAACAAGTGAACTTGAATTGTTAAAGCCATTTCTCATTACTCTGTTTCTAAGAATTGTTAAAGCCATTTCTCATTACAAGAATTTTCCATGATTAATTTGATCATACACAGAAACGACTGATGTTTGTAATACGTACTGTTAGACTGCAATGCTGAAGTATCAATGAGATGAGCAGTTGTAACATTGTGGCATGGGGTGAACGAGCTTTCATGCAAACTGAAGCTGCCATGCACCCTGGTGGTATCCAAGATTTGTTGATCAGATTTTGCTGCTTTGTTGGTGTCCTGCTCAGGTATGCTGTTTTTAATATTCCATGCAAAAGTGGTGCTCTTAATGACAGTTCATCATTCATTTTCTCAAAACTAAAATCCATCAGATCATCTGTCTTAATTTTACGAAGCATGCTTGGGTTTTTACGAGAGGTAAGACTGGCACATTCAGCATGAAGGCATTTAAGCACTTCTTTCAAAATAAAAGGCCTTAAATTGATGTCCCTCCAAGTGGCATTTGAAATTTTTTTGAAGCTGCCTCTGATCAGCATCTTCCCGAGCGATTTTAAGCATGGGGGCAAGAGTCTTTCCCTTGTGGATGACTTCCACTCAACTCTCACAAACACGTTCGTTTCGTCATTCCCAGCTTCTAAATCTGATGCTTCAATGGGACATGACTTATGACTGACTCTGTCCAAAGACGTCTGACTGCCTACAGATTTGACGGCAACAGCTGCAGTGTCGGTAGGAATTCTCTTTGTTGACGGTTCATCTGAATCTGAAAAATTTCGCCTCGTCTTGACCGAAATTCCCTCTTTACTGCATATCTCCTTGTAGTGACGAAAAAGCTGTTCGTTGTGTTCTGCAAACTTCTTTCTGTACCCCTCTCGTTTTTTCAAATTGTTCATGCAGCGTTTGCAAACATACTTGTAACTGTCTAGTTTTACCATGAAATGTAAATCGTTGAGTTCAGCCAAAGCTTTGAAGGACCCTTTTTCATCAATTAAATTTCGATCACTTTGCAAAGGCAACTCTTTCCAGCACAATACACATTTCCAGTCTGGACTCAAAACCATCGCCATCACCCTTTGATGAGATCGGTTCTTTCTCAATCTCATCAAGTCGGGGAAACTGCCCAGCAGCGCAGCAAAATAATGCAGCAAAATAATAGTTGAATGCATAATTAATTTTTCCCAAGATCTTGGGAAAATTTCAAAACACGAAATCTGCCTCGGTTGCACAGACCACTCTCCTCCTTGGTGATGGTCTGGAACACAGGCTATGTATGATGGAAGTCACTGAAACCTGTCTCGAACGTGCTACTGCAGAAGCAATCGCTCTTGTTATTTGTCACCATTAGGTCAATGCATTTCTCATTTGCAGTTTTAGAGCAAATTCTGTGAATCAGGTTTACCAGCCGGTTGTCTTCCACAATAGAGCGTATATCAGCCTCGTTTACATCCTTGTTAAAATGAGGAACATCATTTGGGAACCGCAGCTTGATGATAAATCTTAGGGCGAGTACGACGACGAAAAAATCACCAAGCAATGGTATGTTAATCATAGGTAGGCGAGAAGAAGTCAGTTGCTCGTTGTAAATTTTCTTTAAAATGCGCAGACAAGAGAGGCTTGAACGTCTTGCAGAAGGCCCTCCCATTTCTCTTTTGGTTGGGTAACGTAGCCCTCCCCCTCTGAATTCCGAATTGATAAGTGCTAGGAAGATCAAACTCGGCTGTCTAGTGAATTTTTGATGTGAAAATTCCGAAAATTTAATTCATTTTACTGTAATTCTTGTACATTTGATGACGTAATAAATTTTCGTTGTTTCTGGCCGAAAAGAGTCTTCGTACTGATTTCACTCCAAAAAGTTTGTCAAGAGAAATCTTGCACTTGCTTTAAGCTTAATTAACAGATAAAGCATCAAATCATTATAAAAACATGACTTTTTGAAAAAAAATATTAAATTTGTTATCCTATATTTATTACCTAAATTCATTAGACATATGATGTCATGAATTAGCCATCCAAAAGAAAGCATAAAAATGTACTAGAGCCACAAAAACAAATGCAGTAGTGTCCCGCATATAACAAGCGATTTTTTTTATTTGAGGTCTTATATGTTTCTTATAAAATGAGATGTAAAGTTCAAATCAGGGTAAAGTTTCTTAACCCTATTGATACCGCGATTTTTGGACTCTTGCGGTACCCCCCTCCGTCAAAGTCGCCAATATTGCAGATATGAGAAAAAACTGGATACAATGGTGTATAGTAACAAAATCTGCACAATAGGCTACTTTTTACTTTTCATTACATTCATGACGTCACAATGATGTCATAATTGTGGAAAATTCCATTATTTGCTTGCTGTTGGCAAGATTGACAATATTTAGGTTTTTATTTGACTGTTCCTTTTTGAATGGACTAAAATGTATCACAAAGCATTAATAAGGAAAAATCCATAGCATAATATCTATTTAAGTTCATTACATATATCATATATTCATTATTTATATACACCAGCTTTTCATTGTTTAATTCAAATCTCTAATTGTCAATGTAAATACTCTGAAGTGCCTCAAGACAATATAATAATCAAGAAAAATCTTTTAGGTCATAACATTTGTTTCAATACATTTGTTATTATTTATATGACGCCATAAGCATTGATGACGTCATTAAGTCTAAAATTGCTGACATCATCGAAAATGAATAAAACTGTATATCATCTGAAAGCTCTCATCAAGATCTATTGAATGGTAGTGTTTTCAATGATCTGTGATCATTCTGGAAAAATAAGACTCCCTTCTTTTCCATCACTGCTGACCACGTATTGAAAAGATGTTGCTCACGTGATCAGTGTCTACCACCTTGAAAAATGTTTAAATTGTTAATTATTATATTGAATTTGAGGAAAATCACCAAGTTTCAGCGCTGTATTCTTCAAAATGATGGCACTGCATCAAATAATCTGCGCCGCGGGCACTTTGTGCACTCCCCGGTAGTAGTAGGGTTAAGTTTCGTATTAGAATAATAATGTACTATCAATGAACTAATGAGACACAAGCTCCATTGTCATATAAACTACACTATTTTGACTTGTATTTGTAATTTTTCACTACCAAGAAAAAGTACAATTATCCCAGAAAAGTGCTTTTTGTTTTATTTGCATGCAAAATTCTTGTTGTCGTTTGAATATGTACAGTCTGATTCAACTGCAAAGTTAAATTCTTTATGCGTTTCAAATTTCTAATACATTCATAGCTTTTGAATTAGAAACAAGACTCTTATAAGAGGGTGCATTTTCTTAAAAATCAAGGTCTGGTGTTTCTTAAATCCATGCCTCTTATATGCGGGACACTACTGTAAATAAAAGAAGAAAGCAAAATGAGAATGCACAGTAATTTTCGGGTCATGGTTGCTCAAAATGCAGCCCTTCGTTGCGACGGACAGGACAAAGGCAAAGATCAATAAGAGTGGTCTACCAAATATGCATTCTCCTTCGCAGTACTTGTCGACATCAAAGCTTGATGTACGGGTATCGAGCCTCGCTTTAATTGCCAGAACTGACATATTACGAACGATGAGATGAACTCTAATCTAGCAACAATAAACATAAAAAATTAGTTCCATTGTTTTGAAATCTGACTGATGCTTCAGCATCAATAGCAATAGTCTGGATCCACCTCTGCCTTTGGACTACAATGCACGGTATTGGAACTAAATATGAGCAATTAGAGCATAAGTTACCTAATAAAGAAAATATCATTTTGAAACACTGCTTTTATGCATAGCGGATAATCGCTCTATGACAAGGTCCTTTCAAAAGTCAGTACTACACCGTCGTAAGTTCATAGAGGGTATCACAGCTATGGAATCTGGTTTTTCCCGTATCCCATAATCACAAGAATATTGAATTTTCAGACATATTTTGCGACAAGTATGGAACAAATCATCATAGATATGTATAAATATGTCTTTTAGCCCATTTCCAGCGCAAAGTTTTGTTACGATAAGTGGACATTGGCCAACAAGACCTGTTTTGAACAAAATGTCAGTTTTTATCTTAAAACCCAACCTTACATTGATTCAACTTCAAATGAAAATATTTCAGCCATATATCCCCATCCATACTTATTGTCATTGTGGATTAGGCCGTTTTTTCTCAAAGCCTTCAAGTTGTTGCAACCGTGTTCATGCCGGTCCTCTTCTTGTTGCTTATCATAATCACATGTACAAACAAACAACTTATAGATGATAAAGTGGTTACCCTGTACAAAGGAGCATCTTCTATCCTATCAACCTTGAAAACATCTTGATCACAGTTTTCCCACGCGAGAAGAGTCAGAATGACGTCACTTGGGTTTGCATGCTTTTCTGCCTGTCCTACTTCGTCGATTGCAGAGCCCGATAAGTCGAACTGTTTTGAATCTCTTTCTCCAACGAATGTTATAATCATAGAACCAACTGCCATTGCAATTTTTACCCGAAGTAATACACCAACTTGCGTTAACTGATTGTCACATTTTTCTTGAATTGACAGTCCACAGCGAATTGCTTTTGCGAGAACATTTTTGATGTTGTGTCCAGAATGAGAGAATACCCAGGAGGCCAGGATGGCATCACCTGAAGTAAAAGTTTAAAATATGATATGAATGAATCTTTTGTCACAAATTCAAACTGAATTTAGTCCTAATTCAATAAAATATGTATGTTGCGTGTGGTACTAGTATGCAAATTAAACGATAATACTGTAATTAAAAGATTTTATTTATAAATATTTTGGTGTCCTATATTTAGCTTTGTCTCCATGGTAACCAAGTTGTCGTGCACCACTCAGCAAAAATATATTGTCTCTCTCTTATTCTTTTTTAATTGGTCCAATTAAGTCTAAACTATGAATTTACATCTATTTTGGTCTATTTCATTTATTAACGAAAAGGAAAGTCTTATAACCTTCCAACCCTATTAATGCCGGGCTTTTTGGACCTTTGTAGCACCGGGGGGGCACTTTGTGGCCCCTCCATAAAGTCACCAATATTGCAGATGTGAGAACGAAACTTGGTAATATTGTGTACAATATACACAATTAGCTGCTTTTTTAATTTTCATTACTTTCATGACGTTACAATGCCGTCTCAATTGAGGAAAATTGCAGTATTTGCTAGCTGTTGCTAAGACTGATCATATCTAAGTTTTTATTTGACTATTCCCTTTTTAAATGGACTAGAATGTATCACAAAGCATTAATAAGTAAAAATCCATAGTACAATATCTATTTCAGTTCATTATATATATCATATATACATTATTTATATACACCAGTTTTTCATTGTTTAATTAAAACCCCTAATTATGCCAATATAAATACTCTAAAATGCCTTAAAGATGATGTGAAGCGAAAATTTTTATTGATTCAAATTAATGGCACTGTCGAATGATACGGACTCCTGTTTAAATTTCTTTGATATCTCTTTTCGCTTTCAAGTTATTCACTGATATCAAATTTCAGTTGATGACGTCATTTTGTTTGCAAATTGCTAGGATGACGTGCTGGAATATAGCTGTATCTAAGCTTTGAAAGGTTACAGTTGTCAGAGACATTTAAGGTTACGGTGAACGTCTTCTGGATGAAAATATCAATTTTTCGATTCTTTCATTTTCTGTTAGCCGAACTTTCCAGGCACACAATGATACCTTGCGTAAAGTCAACAGACGTTTTGAAAATGGAAGAAAATTAATGTAAACAAAGTTCTCCTTAATATTTTAATAAAAGTTTTTGTCTGTGGTCTTCAAAATCCACACCTAAATGCTTCACCTGTTAAGCCGATAATCCCCAAGTCCTTGTGGTTTGTGTGAAATGGAATGGCGCGTTCTTGTATCGTTGTGTTTATAGGGTAATTATTTGGAGACTGTAATTGATTTTTAAGCCTAAATGGCTTGATCCGGATTAGTGTGGTTCATATGGTCGCGTTCTGTACTTTACCGTGCCCTTTATGTAAAATCAATTTTTCTCAGGACTCACAAATCCACGAGGTACGGGTACGAAAAAGCTATTTTGTACCCTTTGAGCCATCGAATGGCTCGAAAATTTGCACATGGCCAAGACAGACTTGAAGCTTTGAAAGTGTGTCCCAAATTGTTCGTATGTGTTCTGGTCCACCTTCTATAGCCAAATACAACTATTGGAGGGCAAAAAAATCAATTGATCATTTTTGACAGCATGTAGATTCAAAGGAAAAAGGAATTTGAGAAATTCCAGACACACTTTAAAAGCTTAGGATCTGCACTTCCTGCTGATGTAAGTCAGATTCTGTTACCTCAAACGCAAGGGTCCAAAATAGGTTTTGAAGGTGGTACACTCTTTAAAGCAATAATTTTGCCTGGAAAATACAATTTCACAGTATTTCCCAATAATTTTGATATAGTTAGAATTTCCACATTCTTGTGCATCGAATGATGTATAATTTACCTAGATTCCGTTGATAGGTCGGCTTTTAGAGAGCGAAAACCAAATTTCGTGTCAGAAACGTTTACCGTAACCTTAAGTTGAGCTGAATAAATGTAATAGAAATTGTTTCACGGACTGATATGATGCTTAGAAAGGCATGCCAATTTAAGAAATGTTCTTTGAGTCAATTTCCTTTAGGAAACATAGCCAGCCTCGTACATTTTCATTACTTTTTGCAAACAAAATGACGTCATCAGCCACTGATACAAAATAGCGTATAATTCGAAAATGAAACAAGGTATCACAAAATGGTAAACGACATTTTAATGGTAAACGATCATTCAAAAGTGCTATTCATATGGATCAATAAAATTTTCGCTTCAGATCACCTTTAAGATGATATATGGTAATGACGAGAACCAATTTTGATCATTAAAATTTTTCTAAGACATTTATTACTATTCATATGACGTCATAAACAACGATGACATCGTTAAGGTTAAAATTGCTGACTTCATCCAAAATATGATAAAAGAGGACTAAAGGTCATAAAAATTTAACAGGAAAAAATAATCTAATTACAATATATGATATAAATTTGAAAAGTAAAATATAGATTAAAAACACCCCCTGTTTAATAATGGCAAGGGTGACATTAAAGGTCAATACAACCTTGTTTCCTTAGTGGTCCCCCAGAGGCGTCTATGAACGGAAATTTCTCGCAAAAGAACAGAAAAAGCATTGTTTATTGCTGAAAATTTGACAGTAATAATGCATTTTTGATATGTTGATGGATAATTTCCGTTAAGCTTTTAGAAATTTAATAATACATTTAAGGGCTATTTTCTCGATTCTGAAGATCGTTAAAGAATTTATTCTTGAATCTGTTGATTTTATTAGAAGACTGTAGACTGTTCCAAGTTTTGGGTCCTATAGAGGAGAGACCATTTTGCCCCGTGTTAGTCTTTTGAAACAGTACATTTAGTTTGTTTTTAGATCTTCCACTGATCCGGCCTCGGCCAACTGGTAAGAAAATCTCCGACACATAGGGAGGGCCTTAATTACCAAAACAACTTGTAAATATATGTAGCAGCACATTGTTCAAATCTCTCTTTTGTGGGGAGCCAATTCATATCTTTGAGTTCTTTGATTCCTACATGTGCTCTATTATTCAGATTCAAACAGAACCTCATACATTTATTTTGAGCTGTTTGAATCTTTTTGGTTAGACCTTTTAGCTTTCTCGTTTTCCCCATAGAACTATCCTTCTTCAAAAAATCACAGATGATTAATTTTCTCTCCCGAAGCGAATTTGTATCCAGGTTTAAACTTTCGTAGAATACTTGTAAGGGGCAGTAGTGCTATGATAAACAGTAATGGTGACAACGAATCGCCCTGGAATATTCCTCTATTTATATGTAACTCTCCTAACACATCACTTCCACTTGTCAGTTTTACTCTCCAAGATTTCATACATTCTTTCATAAATACAATTATTTATTCCTAAATACCAATGCTTTTGAGACATTCTACGATGCACGAATGTGGCACCATGTCATACGCCGATAGTCCATCTAGGCAACTGCGATACTTCTCTTTCTGGCTGTAACTTCTTTAACCCTATTTTGGTTGGGGGGGGGCAATTTGCCCCTGTAATAGACTTTTTTAATAATTCTGTTAGGAAGATATTTATAGACATGAAACTTCTTGACTTTTTTGCAACTACTTAGGGGCCGAAAACATATCGATTTTTTCCCCAACAATGTCGTTTGGACGTTTTGGGAGGAGGGGTTTCGCTCAAGACGTTTTTAAATTGAGATGTTATATCGAAAAAAGGTCTGATAAATAAATCACAACCTGTAAAATCTGAACGTTGTCTTTGTTGACTGTCTCTCATTGTCAAAATAAGCCTTCTAATATGCTCGGATCTTAAACTCTTTCATTTTAAACGTTGGCCTACAAAAAGATACTCAGACCATAACATAAAGATCTTTTAAATTCAACTCAACAATGATACGAAATCAACTTGTAATTGAACTCAGCAATAGTACGATATCAGCTGAATCCTTATCCTGGTGGCTAAGGTACGGCAACGTCGACATATATGACTTTCACAATTATGTAAAAAGTGCTTCTCGTCAATAGTATGCAGGGAACATCCCTTAAATTAGGCTCTATAGGAATTACATCTATCTATGTAGTTTCGCAAGAAATTTCAATCCTTTTGCAGGTTCGCTTTTTCTAATGATATTATTTCACTATTCATTATCAGACACAAAGGAACACAACGGCTCTCAAAAGTTACTTTGAAAGGTAGTTCATCCCCTCGATAATTTTTTTTATCCAAACAAGACAAAGTTATTCACATTAATTTGGGGATATTCAATATCGAAATTTTTCTATTTATCAAGGGGACAACGCCTTTAACCTAACAGGAAGCATTAGGATCCTCTCAGCTACGCAAAAACAAGACAGAAATTGTACACTATAACGTAGAACTAAATGCCAGTTTCCAGTCAGAGGAATTTTCTGAGCGGGTAGAAATTTTGTTTGCAACAGAAAATATGGATTTGTGATTGAATAAAAGTTAAAGTGGGTTGTGCAAAATTCCGTCCACTCACAAATTCCAAGGACTGGGGCCTGAATATATGAGTTTTTGTAAAAGCTCTATTAAATCTGTAGGATTTATATTTTTAGTAGTATAATCCACATTTTCATGGCTCCCAGCAAAGCAATCACATAGCCACAGAATCCCCACGTCTGCTTGGCTCAGTACAAATTTTTGGACAAGTTTCGACAAAGTTTGGACAATTATCGACCAATCAGATTTCTGGATTGACCCAGCATGTGACACATCGCAGGAGGCCCTGGTGGATTGGCGGTAAGCAGCATAAAAGAGATGAATAGGAATAAAAAGAGCTTTTGCTCATGGTTTGATGTAACAGAACATATCTAAACGAGACTTTCTCTCATAAATTCTTTAGGATGCTGTTATTCTTAGAATATGCAGAAATTTAAAGCACAGAATGGTTGCGAGTAAGTGTAGTTCTCACTTTTTACAGTTTATTTTGCTGTTGTTAGAATTGTTCTTAGCAATGAAATTTGATATGAGCGCAGGGTCAGTCTCCACACTGAGCACTGCAAATAACATGCACAAATTTTGCTTATATCGATATTTAGGTCATGGACGTTTTGTGGGGGGAGTAGGAGGGGGTCTAAACGAAAACGTCCAAACGACGTTGTTGGGGAGAAAATCGATATGTTTTTCGCCCCTTATTGTGCAACTTCTTAAAAAGTTTCATTGAAATAGATTGAAAAATGAGACAATTTTCTGGGACTGACCCTGGAAAAATCGCAAATTCTCAAATCTCAATTATCGCGAAAAAAGGAACGTGAGTTGAATATTTTGCAAATTTCTTTTGTAGTGTAGTGTTATTTGGTGCATCCCATCACAATTATTATGTTTGGGTGAAAAATGTGCTCCAAATTTAATTTTATCGCGATTTTCCTTATTTTAGTCAATTTTGCCGCTTTTCTTGACAACACAAAAGAAAATGCTGACGTGAGCAAATTGAAGGCCAATCTTAGGTTAAGTTTCATATTTTCAGAAAGTACAAGCCTGAGGCTATTAGCACACAAAATTTGGTCACTCTAGCTATTGCCAATCAAGAGTTAGGTAGGGGGCTTTTCCCCCAACCAAAATAGGACTATCAAAAGCCCAACCACCGTAGGGTTAATTGCCATTCTGTCTATGTATCATACATCTGCCATCCCCATTGATCAAAAACAGAAAGAATGGCCAATTACATCAAGACAGTAAATCTAAAGCTGAAATCTTAAATGACCAATTTAAATCTGTTTTCACAAAACAAGATCACCTTGAAGAAACCCCAAAACTAAATGAACCAAGATACCCAAAAATATACGATCTCCATATTTCAATAGAAGGAGTAGAGAAACTCCTGCACAATATTGACCCAAATAAAGCCAGCAGACCAGACAGCATTCCCAACAAAATCCTGAAACTATGCGCCAAGGAACTAGCACCAGCAATAACTCATATGTTTAATCGAAGCTTGAACACGGGGATACTACCAGTTGACTGGAAAAATACCAATATATCGCCGATATTCAAGAAAGGAAATAAACATGATCCAAGTAATTACACGCCAGTATCTCTTACCACTGTATGTTGTAAAACCCTAGAGCATATAATTTGCCGTCCTATCCTCTCTCATCTGGAACACCATCAAATATTGACACCACTGCAACATGGATTTAGAAGTGGACACTCTTGTGGAGTCAATTGATAATTACTATCGACGACATATTTAGCATGTACGATCGGAGGATGCAAATAGATATGGTAATTTTTGATTTTAGTAAAGCATTCGATACAGTTCCACACAATAAGCTGTTACTTAAGTTAGAAAACTATGGCATTCAAGGTGAAATTCATCGGTTGATTACATCATTTTTGACAGGACGGCACCAAAGGGTAATTATTGAGGGTGAAGCATCATCAAAGTGTGCAGTTGACTCAGGAGTGCCACAGGGAACTGTACTAGGACCGTTGTTTTTTCTGTGTCATATTAATGATCTGCCATGTAGCGTCAGTTCACAAATTCGCCTATTTGCAGATGACTGCCTCCTATATCGTAATATAAACTCACACTCAGACCATCTTTCTCTACAGAAAGATCTGGATTCTCTTCAAACATGGACCGAAAACTGGGGAATGAAATTTATTGCTACCAAATGCTACCTTATGTCGATACATAGCACTAAGCAGCCATCCGTTTTTGAGCACTCATTGAACAAGCATATTTTGATAAAAGTACATGGCAACAGGTATCTTCGCGTGCAGATTAGCTCAAACCTTAAATTGGCAGACCATGTCAACAAAGTATCTAACAACGCTAATGGTATAATGGGTTTCATTCGGAGAAACCTTCGTGATAGTAGAAAGGATGTCAAACAGACAGGATATATCTCCCTCGTCCGATCAGTTCTGGAATATGCATGCACAGTTTGGGATCCGTATCTGAAAATGACATTGATAAATTGGAAGGCGTCCAACGACGAGCTGCTCGATTTGTTGCCAACGATTATCGCAGACATAGCAGCGTCACTAAAATGACGAAAGACCTCAAATGGCAGCCACTGCATGAGCTTCGAAGAGAAAAACGGCTTATCTTCTTTCTTAAGATCGTATATGACTTGGTTGCTGTACCCAAGGACTTCTTATTGCTATTAAACCAGCGGAAACAACGCACTTCAGACTCGAAATGTGTCAAAATAATGCGCTGCAATACCGACATCTATAAGAACTCATTTGTTCAAAGAACCTTAAGTGATTGGAACTCTTTGCCTGACTCATTGGTTCTACACGAGAGAAACGAAGACTTTAAAGCTGCAATGAAAATTTTCTGAAAGTAGTCTAAAGCCTGATTTCCACTGCCGGACTTTTCATGTGCAGCGACTGTTCTCTAGTTAAATTCATGTGAATGCAAAGTGATGCCTATCAGCAATATTTTTGCAACTCCTTCGGCACAGCTTCATCATAAACTGTAAATCTAATTTCATAAATCTAACTTCTTGCAAGTGGTCGAACTTCATTTTGCAGCAAAATTTGCACACGCTGAAGGTTGAGACAGCTTCGCATGGATAGAGGCGTTTAGTGGAAATCAGAAATCAACAATACCCTTAGCATATATGCTCATAAGTGAGTTAACAGCTAAGTATTATACAGATAAAGGTACAACGTAAACAACCTTAACAAAAGACTTGAGCCTGATTAACACCAGGTCTCCCTGGCCACCAGGACAGCGCACAAAGACCCGAAAAACTAAGACTGGAGTTTAAGTTATTTGCCTCTTAGATCCCCTCGCACGACCCCAACAAACCCAATAGACCCAGCGCGAAACAGATCCTAAGATAGAAAAAAAAACTAAAATACTCCAGACACCTTCCAAACCTTAGAGTTACAATAATAGTCCAGCCTATCTTTTTGGTTTCTTTACCGACCTGATCTAAAACACCACACAAATGGAACACAAGTGGTACACAAATGGACACAAGTGAACACAAGTGGAACACAAATGAACACAAATGAGCACAAGTGGAACACAAATGAACACAAATGAACACAAGTAGAACACAAATGAACACAAGTGGAACACAAATGAAATGAAGTCGTAAAGGCTTGTTTAGGCCTAGATTAGATGTTTATAGCTGCAAAATTTGACTTCAGCTGTTGGCAAACACTTTCCGAGAATTGTCTCTTATCACATTGATTCTGGGTGTCCAAAAGAAATTTTCCGTTTGAACTGTTCCAGAGATAAACAATCAGTCTCTGCGCAGTTCAAAGGGCACTGTCTAATCAAGCAAATTTTATCTTTCTTGCGTCTCACGAAAAAACAAGATGGCAATCTGAAGACTCGTCGATGCTTTTACAACAAATAATGTTCAGTGAAAAAGATGGATTTGTGTGTGGGGATGCCTATTGAAGGGAACAGCTTTTTTTCTGATTCTGACAGGTAGCATATAATTCTCTTCGCTATGTCATATCAATATCGAATTGATACGGTTTGAATTTCAGCAATTTTCTTGACGATGTTAACATTGGAATGCAAAAGGTTACTCGTTTAACAGATCCTGTTTTCCTCGAGACTACTTTCAATTCATTTCATTTCATTCTCATTATGTCCATTTTGCATGAGCTGGGCTCGGAATCTTTTGGCTCTGTACATGTGAGTTTTATCTATGGCTTAAGCTTGGTTCTTCGCCAATGTATTCGCTTGGCGTTGTATCTTATCCTGTTGCCAGTCATCAGTCTTGTTCATTAGGGAATGGATCTGAATCCAACAGGCGACAGTGCCATTGATTGAAAATTGCAAAATCTAGCTGACAGAATTTGTTACAAATAGCAGCTATCAAGTTTCAGTACGTGATCTGAAATCCGAAATTGCCATCAATTTCGGACATTATTCAAAGTGAAACAGCGCCCATAATGTACAAGTCAATAAGTGGTCTTGCGCCTGAACCCCAGGGGAGGTACTCTGAACTTGAACATATGGGGAGGTAAATCCGATATTTCTGGGTCTGAATATTTCCAAAAGTGATATTTTCGGGTCCAACATAACTGAAATCATAGCCACGATATTTTTTGGGCATAAAGCAGAGTCAAACTGATATTTCTGGGTTCTGTAGAGGCAACCCTGGCTTCGATTTGCATTGTTTCTGGATTTTTATGTTCATTTACAGGTGTCAAAGAATAAATCTAGGTGATATTTTTGGGTAGCAATGAACGGTAGCAATGCTTTTTTTCCTTCTTTGGCGTAAATTCACGCCTCTTCCTATCCATCAGAACTGCTGTACAGCTAAATCAAGTGGCGTTATCAAGTTTGCCTAAAAATCGAGTAAAACTGAACGGGGGAACCATCCGTTACTAACATTTCTTTCATTTCAAATGATTGATAAAATTTCAAGCCCATTCTTCGTACTTGAATAACCAAGTTAGACATCCAAATATATTTTTTCGTTGACAGACCAAATTATGCGTAAGCAATGTATTGTAAAATGAAAAATCTTTGCATTCCCCTGGAAGAAAGAAGCTACACAACGTAGTTAATCGTTCACTTCCCTAGTAACCAGTTCAGTTTGATATTTCAACTTTGCAGCAAAAGAATACAAGGAAAGTAAGCATTCATTCCCTCTCTCTCACTCCGAAATAATCTCGTACGCCTTTTTGGTATACTCCTTTTGTTATCAAGAAAAATTCACGAAAAATCGTAGGAGTCCTTTTGTACTAAAAACGTTACACGCTTTATTGAATACCCCTCGTACTTCCCTGCCTTTTTTACTGAGAAAGAATTCCTTAGACTTCTTTATGGAGAATTGTAGCAATTTTGGTATGAATTCTTGAAATTTTAAGAAATTTTCCGATTTTTACAACAACTCGTGTTCTACTTTTGTTCAATTGTGTTCTAAGTGTGTTCATTTGTGTTCCACTTGTGTTCATTTGTGTTCCATTAGTGTAAATTTGTGCTCACTTGTGTTCATTTGTGTTCACTTGTGTTCCATTTGTGTGGTGTTTAAGGCGTGTGTGTGTCATATTATTTTATTTCGAAAAACTATAATACGTAGCTTCTAAATACATAGAATAAGAGAAGCTAATCAATCTCGAAAATATTTACAATGGAAAATAATAATCAATTTTAAAATAACAAATTCAATAATTTTTGAGATACCACAATATTTTAATAATTCTAATGCATGGATTTCTTGTCATTTATTTTGATTGATGTTGTGTTTTTCAAATTGACATGCATTGCAGTTGCATTCAACTCCATCCCATTGTTTTATCAATCTCGTAAAAACGTTTATATTTTGAGCAGACTTCATTTCGTTCGGGAGTCCATTCCATATTTTAGGCCCCAAGGCTCTAGACTACTAGTACCAAAAGTTGTTGGATTAGGTCTGTGATGTAGCAAATCATGTGGAATTTTCTAAGAGCCACTCAGATTAGTAGACAATTTAAAAGAAAACATGTTTTGCATAAAAGAAGGATTTAGCTGCTTCATAGTTGTGTAGATTTCGATACATAGAGCTCGTAAACGAGAAACATGCATATAATTTTTGCCTGACATTATTATCAATTTCTTTACAGTTGGACAATAGTAAAAATAGCTAAAAGTAGTTAGCTAATTAATTCCAACCTAACAATATTACAATACAAACATTACATAAAAATGGTGGACAAAATATTTACAAATTGTCAATATCAACCAGTATAAAAACAGATATCTAAAAATGTGCATTACAAAAAGCCCAGGTTGGGAACAAATGTGCGGCATAACCTGCATGAACAATTTTCTCCGTACCAATTCTTTATCTTTGTTTTAAACTGATAAAGGGATTCTGAATTGCGTATTGTTGGTGGTAACGTTTGCCATAGCTGCGGACCTTTAAACCTGACGCTTTCAGAGCCGTTGTTGACTGATCTCACTCTTGGTTGAATAAATTCGTTATTGTTACGCAAGTTGTAGTGAGTAATATTTTCACAGAAAATTTCCTGCATAAATGAGGGATTTAGGTCATTTCTAGTTTTGTACATTTCAGTCATAAGTATTTGCAAGTTCTTTGTATGAACAGTGACTGCACAGTCCCGCTGTAATAGGTCACTAAAAGTCGATTCGGTGTTCTTATATGTTATTCTCAATGCCCTTTCCTGTATTTTGTTGATTTTTTGGTTCAGCTGCCTGTTGTGGAACATCCAAACTAAAGGGCAGTATTGAAATTGACTAGTAATAAATGCCCTCATCAAGATTCTTAGTTTGTTATGATCCATATACGGGGATATGCGGGCAAGTGCATAAAGTTTATTACTGGCTCTTTGGCAAAGTTTCGAGACGTGATGGTCAAAGGAGAGTTTACTATCAATATGAACTCCAAGTAATTTCTCTTCAGAGCTATTAACGATTTCGGCGCTTCCAATCTTAACAGCAACTGGATCATCACATCTCTTCCCAATGACCAAAAGATGACATTTATCTGCATTTAATTTCATAAAGTTGTTGGCAAACCATTCTAATGCTACATTGCAGTCATTTTCAAGCTTATGAGTTATGTTTTCCAGGTTCTTGTCGCAAGCATAGATTGTGGTATCATCTGCATAATTACAGATATCTGAGCTTTGAATGAAAAGTAAGAGATCATTGATGTATATGTTAAACAACAGTGGGCCTAAGACTGACTCTTGAGGAACACCTCGTGTTAGTTCTTTCCAAGAACTGAAGGAACCATTTACCTTGACTCTCTGTTGTCTGTTTGTGAGGTAATCATTAATGAGTGTTAATGCTTCATAAGAAAAGCCATAGGCATGCAATTTTGCAATCAAGAGATCATGTCTAATACAATCAAATGCCTTGGAGAGATCCATCAATACTGCCCCTGCTTTACCACCTTTATCGAGGCTTATCTTGAATTTTTCTAAAAGCCTTACGAGAGCATGTTGAGCACTGTAACCTTGTCGAAAACCACAGAGAAGTGAAGATAAAAAAGGCGTAATAAAAGCAACTATCTGTTTGTCCATTATTCTTTCAAACAGCTTTGAGACCGTTGGCAGAACGCTAATTGGCCTAAAGTTAGTCCTGGTATTGGTTGGTCCATTCTTGGGAAGAGATGTGACATCCGCGCACTTCAGCTCATCAGGAAAAGTCGAATTGTCAACACAATCGTTAAAGATTTGTGTTTAAGGCTCCACGCACAAATCAGAATTAGATTTAAGAATTTTAGGAGGGATATTTTTGTGTGTTGTAGCTTTCTTAGGATTTAAATTCCTAATCTCTTTGTAAACGGCATCAGGGGTAACTTTTTGAAAAACAAAGGGGCCAGCATTTTGATAGTGACCTTTAATTTTTAAAATGCTTGGATGATTCGCAAATTTTTGTACAGCTTTTTCAACGGGGTCCGAGATTCCTTCTGTTGCATTTTCATTATTGGAATTTTCATTTATTCCAAGAGAATCAGTAACGGTAACGAAAACTTCATTCATAGTTTCTGCTACTTCAACATCGTTGGAGATAATTTTTTCTCCTTCGGTCAAAACTATTTTGTTATTAGAATGTGATTTGTCAGAGAAAAATGGTTTCACAGTTTTCCAGAATTTCTTATTGTCGGTGATATGTGAGATGTCCAGGTTGTTGTAATAATTTCTTTTTTCTTTTCGAAATAGCTTAACACAAGAATTTCACTGTTTGCGAAACTTGTTCCAATTTTCAGCAGTTCGATCTTCGTTATATTTATTACGCAGCCTAGAACGCAACATGGTAGCTTTACGCAGAGCACGTGTCATAAATGGTTTATCATTTGCCCGGACATATTTTTTCTTAACTGGAGCATGTTTGTCTAGAACTCTGTCAAAAGCAGTTTCAAATGAACTGTAATTCAAATTCGATGGATCTATTTTTTGTAACTCTTGTCGAAGATCACTTTTGAAAACATTCTCATCATACTTTTTGTAATTTCTATAGTTAATTACGATTGGTCCTTGTTTGGGGAAAGTAGTTTTGAGGACAGTAACAACCATTTTGTGGAAGTCTGACAGACCAGTTTCGACAGTAGTAGTTTTTTGCACGCTCCTATTTCGGTTTGTCAAAACAAGATCTATGCATTTTGGCATATGAGATTTGTAGCACGTTGGCTCCTTGACAAGATTTTTGAGACTATAAAGTTCCAAAAAAATTTTTGAGCTGTTCCTCGGTTTCAGTCATATTAAAATCCCCTATAAACATAAAATTCTCATAGTTTTCACTGTAGTGATCGAGTGCACGACCAAGATTTTCAAATAAATTATCCTGAAATTGAGTTGGTGGTCGATAAACACTAAATAGTGCCCATTTCTTTTTCCTCAAATTTATTTCGAAACTAATGCATTCGACACCCTCAGAAAATTTGAAAGAATTTAACTGACGCGAAGGTATATCACTCCGGACATAAACTAGTAAGCCACCGCCATTTGCATTTCTATCTAATCGAAAGGGAGTTGCAAATCCTTCTATGACAAATTGCCCTGTTGGAAAAGTAGCATCAATTTTTGTTTCCGCAATCATCAATACATCCAAACTTTGTGCCGCAATTTCTTTGAGTGCATCAAATTTATTTCTAACAGAATTGATATTTAGGTATCCAATGATGACCCTCCCAATATTTCTTATTCTTAGCAATTTTAATGCAGATTTGGCATCAGTAGCAAGAGTATCAGCTGGAAGAGTATTAGCTGCGGAGGAGTCTAAGGGAATGGCTGAAATTTATGTGTTTAAGGGAAGCCTTTCTGCATCCTGTGCACTCTCACCTGATTGAGAAGTAGTAACTGCGTTAGATGATATAGGTACTGCAGGCTGATTAGGAAGAACCTTGGTGCTAGTTAGTCAGTAACCCAGGGCATATAAAAAGTTATTTGCAAGAAGACGTGTCCCCTCTCTGTTCAAATGAATCCTACTTCTATTTAAATGATACTCCGCTTGTATATTTGTATTGTCAATGTAATAAAAATCTTGGGAAATGCATAGTTGCTTCAAAAATATATTTACCTCCATAGCTTTATTATGCAACAAGTCTCCTCTTGGTACAAGTCCAGAAATCATTACCTTGTTTACGTTTGTTTTCAGTGACTTTCCTACATCAACTATCTCTTCTGCGATATCTTTTGGAGTAGCCTTCGAGCGAAGATCGTTGGTTCCACAATGAAGGATGACTTTTCCTGGGTCCCGTTTAATAGTTGGACAAACGTGGCTATTCATACAGTTGACCGTTGCACCAGAGAATGACTTGACAAAAATTCTCTCGTCGGTATTTCCAGCAGCTTCGTTCATCTTGTATGACTGGATATCCTTTACCAGCGAGTCTCCGACAATTTCTACCGTTCTTCTCGTCTTCTTGCCTTCCGCTGGACTAGTATTTCGTCGAATATTGTTCACAGTATTGCTTGCAGCAGCAGGTCGTAATTCAAATGTTGCCCTTCTAGCACTGCCATTGTTGGTTTTGCCTGACCACTCCTTGAGTACTTTTTGGTCCTGTGGGAGTCCTCCTGCTTGCTTCCAAGGGCGTGCAGTTGCACCGGTAGTTTCTTCTGTTAATTCTGCTTTTCTCTTCCATTCTTTAAAGTTTCCTGTTGTGTAGCGTTTTGATTGATTCTTAGTTGTATTATGCAATCCAAGTAGCATTTCCTCCTCGTCCGATTCTGATGGTGCAATTGGAGAAAATCTGTTTCGGTCACAGATGAAAGGCTCCCATGTGGGCTTCGGAGACTCATTGCAGGCATGTTTCTTCTTTACGATCTTAAAATTTGGTTCAGGAATGGGATTAAAAGAACCATATTTTCTACTCTCCTTGCTTGCATATGTGTCATCAGACTGAAAACTCTCAATGACCAAATTCTTTCGTCGAATCTCGTTTCTTAGTGACTCGTTTTCCTTTTTTAAAAGAGAGATTTCCTCCTTCAGTTCCAGATCATTACTCCTACTAATGCTGTTCCTTGTGAATTCATTTTTCTCCTCGACTGATCTCAATGATTCCACTTGTTGTTTTAATGATAGAAATTTTGATAATGGAGTGTACTTGACAGTTTCAACTGCAATCGTATCATTTGTTTTATCATTGGTATTCTTTTTAGCTGGTAATTCAGGCCATTCAGAGATATCAAGCACAAAGTAGGAGTCCTCGCCATCTTCTCCTCGGTTTTCGATCCGTCTTCGTTGCACGAGACGTCTGAGTGCATCGTCAACCTCATTTGATGTGCAAGTAAATTTCTTTTTTCCAAGTTTTGTGGTAATCGTGCTGCAATAGGGCCTTTTCCTATCTTTTGTTCTTATTTCGTTGATTGCAGTTATGACTTCTGTGTCCATATCCCATGATTTTGTTTCCCTTGCCATCTCGACCAATTTGGGCCTAACCTTCGGTTTGCCTTGCACGTGCTGCAGAAGTTCGCACCCAAATTGGCTTTAATATCCAGTTAATTCCAATGAAAGCTCTTGATTTTTCGAGGAATAAGTAAATAAAATGCTACCATATAAAGTAAATAACAAAAAGATTTATTTAAAAGAACGTAATGGATAAAATAAGACTGACATCCGAGCACTCAAAAACTTGGTCAGTAACTCTTCATAAGAAGAACTGTTATCATTGAACAGAAATCTAAGTGCTCTCTCTTGTATGCGTTTGACATTTTGCAGTGATTTTGCAGATGAAAAGTACCACACTAAATGACAGCAATTAAAGTTAGAATAAACAAAACTTTGAACAAATGTTTTCCTTTCTTCAAAACCAATAAAGTTTTTAAGCCTTTTGGGTACATTCAATTGTGTAGCAGCTTTCTTACACAAATCTGAAATATGGGCATCAAAATGAAACTTGTTGTTGAGTTTAACCCCCAAAAGCTTTACAGTTTTTTTCTGATTTGATTTGATTGAATGATTTTTATTTATTTATACAGGTTAATACATTCAGTAATTAAGAAAATAAAACTGATTTACATTGGCCCTGTCTGAAACAACCTAAGCTAATTTATATGAAATTCAAAACAAACTAAACGAAAAATTAACATGCAATATATTCTGGTTAAAAAAGAAAACGTTTGATTATGTACAGGAACTTTCACACCCTTTGATTTTTCAAAAATTGTTTCAACAACCCCATACCGAGCAGCAGTTTCTGAAATGCGGTTCAACTATACTTGTATACATGTTTTTATATACATGTATACATACATGTTGTTGCTGGTGTTCTTGTTGTTCTTTGTCGTTTCACGTCAGATTGTTCCTTAGATGTTTTTGTGTTGTTTCTTGCTATTGTTGTTGCTATTGCTTTTTGTTGTCTTTGTTTTAATTGATGTTGTTGCTGGTGTTCTTGTTGTTCTTTGTCGTTTCACGTCAGATTGTTTCATAGATGTTGTTTTGTTGTTTCTTGCTATTGTTGTTGCTATTGTTCTTTGTTGCTTTTGTTTTAATTGATGTTGTTGTTGGTGTTGTTGTTGTTCTTTCTTATTTCACGTCAGATTGTTTCTTGTTGTTGTTGTTGTTGATTCGTATGATGTCAGATTGATGTTCGTCAAGCGAGATCAGCCGTCCCAACTGGTTTCAGTCCATCGTAGCCAGTGGCTGATTCCGTGAATCTAAAGCCACCTCGGGTTTACCTGTACCCTTTTCTTTCGTTTCTTCTCGTTTCTTTTCGTTGTTGGCGTCTTTCACAGTGCGGGTGTCTTTCTGAGGCACCAGTTCTGAGTTGCAGTCTTTGTTGTAGGAGTTTCTTGTTGCAGTTGGTTTGTTGTTGACGTCGAAGCGCTTCCTGTTCTTTGTAGCGGGGCATTCGGCGTCTGCGTCCAGACTCAATATTATATATAGTGTACGATTTGAAGAGGGCCTAACTACTCAAAGAAACAGGCATCTGTGTGGTCTTTTGCGCTTTTTCTTTACCAGTGCTAACTAGTTTCGCCCACTAGGGCATCTTCAGAGCAACTGAATATGTGTATATAAATATCTATATATAGTTTAAACGAATGTGTTCTTTCTGAGTGTCTATATATATATATATATATATATATATATATATATATATATATATATATATATATATATATATATATATATATATATATATATATATATATATATATTTATATATATATCTACACACACATATAAATATGTAAATATATATATACATATACTGATGAATACTGATGAAGACGTAAGTCGAAACGTTTACCAGAAGTGTTTTTCTTTGAGCATCTATATATATATATATATATATATATATATATATATATATATATATATATATATATATATATATATATATATATATATATATATATATATATATATATATATATATATATATATATATATATATATATATATATATATATATATATATATACATATATATATAAAAACACTCAGAAAGAACACATTCGTTTAAACGTTTCGGTCAAAGCCTTCATCAGTAATAACAGTTCAAAATCAGACGGAGCATACATAAAGATATCGAAATTACAAAAAACACAAAACAATAGCCTAAGCGGGTCCTACCTATTACAAAGCGTAATTATGATGTGTTAAAGCAGCCGGTAATTACAAAGGTAGCGGGAGAAAGATCAAAGAAAGCGCAGAGTAGAGAGCTGCTGAAGTCAGGGGGGAGTCCTTTCGACAAAATTGTTCTGCAAGCCAACTGATACACATCAGTACTTGCATAAGAAGTCTTGTCACCCCTGGCACACAAAGAAGGCGATCCCCTATGGTCAGGCTCTTAGGTTGCGTAGGATATGTTCGGAAGATCGCCAATTTCAGGAGAGGGTAGGCGAGTTAGCTGGATAGCTTAAGGACAGAGGCTACGAAGAGTCTTTAGTTAACGAACAAATAGATAGGGTACGTATGTTGGATAGGACAACTCTTCTAGCAAACTCGGGAAAAAAGACCAATGACCAAGGGAGGGGGGAAAGGGTTCCTCTTGTTGCGACATACCATCCAGCGCTCAATAGTTTGGGGAAAGTTGCCAGGAGACTCCATCCTATGCTCACGAATTCGGAGGAGCATAGGGAGGTATTTCCTGAGCCACCGCTCATAGCATTTAGGAGATGTAAGAACCTTAAGGATAGACTGGTTAGGGCTAGGCTCAATAGTGAGGGAAATGGGGGGACTGATAAGAAGGGATGTTCTCGTTGTGGTAAATCTCGTTGTCAAGTGTGTAATGTCATGAGTAATAGTGAGCATTTTCATTCGAATATAGATAGCCGGGAATATAGGATAAATTATTCGTTTAATTGTGACTCGTCAAAGGTTGTGTATTTTTTGGAATGTACCGTTTGTGGTGTACAATATGTTGGTAGCACTTTCACGCCTATTAGGCATAGGTTTAACAATTACAAGGCGTGCAGTCGTAGGTTTAATTCGGGGGCTTCAGTACCCCAGGTGGAATTCTTCAGGCATTTTACTGAAGAAGGCCACCACCGGTTTCTGAAGGATATTAGTGTTAAGATAATTGATAGGCTAACGGGGGGAAATAGGATGCGGGAAAGCTTCTGGCAATATCGGCTGGATTGCTTTGCCCCTAAGGGTTTAAACACTAGGCAGGTTGATACATAGATTTCATAATTTTTACATTTTGGTTGTTGTGTTGTTTTAATTTTGGCGCTGAGCTTTTCGTTAGGGACATACGCTGTTTTTTAGGGTTTTCTGTTCTGCCAATCCTCACTCGGATCTTTCTATTGTTTGTTTTGTTGTAACGTGCGATCTTTTTCAGCTTCGGCGAGACAGACACAGCGACCGACTTCAGCAGCTCTCTACTCTGCGCTTTCTTTGATCTTTCTCCCGCTACCTTTGTAATTACCGGCTGCTTTAACACATCATAATTACGCTTTGTAATAGGTAGGACTCGCTTATGCTATTGTTTTGAGTTCTTTGTAATTTCGCGTTCTTTATGTATGCTCCGTCTGATTGTGAACAGTTATTACTGATGAAGGCTTTGGCCGAAACGTTTAAACGAATGTGTTCTTTCTGAGTGTCTATGTCTATTTTTATTACACATTGAGATTGAGCTAATGAGTATATATATATATATATATATATATATATATATATATATATATATATATATATATATATATATATATATATATATATATATATATATATATATATATATATGTATATATATATATATATATATATATATATGTATATATATATATATATATATATATATATATATATATATATATATATATATATATATATATATATATATATATATATATATATATATATATATATATATATATATATATATATATATATATATCTATATATATATATATATATATATATATATATATATATATATACATATATATATATATATATATATATATATATATATATATATATATATATATATACATATAGATATATATATAAATATATACATATAGATATATATATAAATAGATATATATATATATATATAAAGTGTACGATGAAAGAAGAGGGTCGACAACATAAGAAAGCAGGCATCAATTCGGTCTTTTGCGCTTTTTATTTTTATTTCAGTGCTGACTAGTTTCGCCCACTAGGGCATCTTCAGAGCAACTGATTAATTTTAAGCATCAACCTCTATTTATAGGGAACCGTTTGTCCATATAAGGTTAATTAATTCAGAAGGGTAAATTTGTCCTTATAAGGTTAAATGTTCTTGTTGTATATTGTTGTTGCTGTTTGCCTCGTTTTCGTTGTTTTCATTCGAGTCATCGTTGCTTTAGGGGTCGGATGTCGTATTCTGTTGTCGTATTTCTTTTCTTTGTCTTTTGACGTCAAATTGCTTTTCATTCATTAATAGAGTTGTTCTCCGTTTTTCATTCATCGTTGTTCGAGCTTCGCTTTTCAAATTTGTATCGGTGCTTCTTTGCCGGTGGCTGATTCCTTGAATCTTAAGCCACCTCGGGTGTACCTTTACCCTGTTCGTTCTGTTCGGTTCTTTTCGTAAGCGTTGTTTGCAATTCGATTTTCTCGTTTGAAGTATTGCTATTATGCAGTTTCTTGTCGTGTGACGTCGCTTGTGTGTCTTCGTGGTCTTTGCAGTTGTTGTTTTTGTTGTTGTTGCTGTTGTTGTTTAGAATCACATCAATTCATTGAGTTTAATTCTTTGTAGGATGTTTTCCCTTGTGAAAAGGTCAGGTGTTGATGAGTTGCAATTGTTGTTGTTGTTGATGAGTTGCAAGCGCTTCGACGTCAACAACAAACCAACTGCAACAAGAAACTCCTACAACAAAGACTGCAACTCAGAACTGATGCCTCAGAAAGACACCCGCTCTGTGAAAGACGCCAACAACGAAAAGAAACGATAAGAAACGAAAGAAAAGGGTACAGGTAAACCCGAGGTGGCTTTAGATTCACAGATTTAGCCACTGGCTACGATGGACTGAAACCAGTTGGGACGGCTGATCTCGCATGACGAACATCAATCTGACGTCATACCAATCAACAACAACAACAACAAGAAACAATCTGACGTGAAATAAGAAAGAACAACAACAATACCAACAACAACATCAATTAAAACAAAGGCAAAAAAGAACAATAGCAACAACAATAGCAAGAAACAACACAACAACATCTAAGAAACAATCTGACGTGAAACGACAAAGAACAACAAGAACACCAGCAACAACATCAATTATAACAAAGACAACGAAGAACAATAGCAACAACAATAGCAAGAAACAACACAACAACATCTAAGAAACAATCTGACGTGAAACGACAAAGAACAACAACACCAGCAACAACATCAATTAAAACAAAGACAACAAAAAGCAATAGCAACAACAATAGCAAGAAACAACACAAAAACATCTAAGGAACAATCTGATGTGAAACGACAAAGAACAACAAGAACACCAACAACAACATCAATCTAGAAGCTCGACCTCGGATGGATGAAGCTCAAACGTGTTACTAAGAACAGGAAGGACCTTATTTGGACATTAATCTTTTTGATTAAATTCTTTGACTATAAATATAGGTTGACTTGTCAAATTTATTCAGTTGCTCTGAAGATGCCCTAGTGGGCGAAACTAGTTAGCACTGGTAAAGA